>JACEFO010001989.1:0-240718 GCA_015342445.1 Digitaria exilis | reverse complement strand
AAAAATCTCTCGAAATTCAACACTCAAAATTCAAAAACTTAAACTCTAAAAACAGGGATTAATGGCACCAACCGAAAACTCGAAGATTTTGTGCTAAACTTGAAAATCTCCCAATAAAGTTTTTGGCATAAAAAATAAAAACCCTAGTCACTGTTTGGAAGTTTGTAAAATTTTGCACAGTTTAGACCCTCAATACTCAAATTACCGGTTTTGGCAACATTTTCTGCTTTTTGGGCTTTTTGAGCTGAAAAACTTCGAATTTCAAGTTCATTCCCAAAGGAAGTTGTGTCCCATCTTTCAATCTACAACTTTTATTTTTGCACAATAGCTTTTTCAAGTTAAGTTCAAAATTTTAGGAGAAAATTTGAATTCAAAAACCAACTCGCACGCGCACGGACGGTTTCGCCGTCGTTAGATCAGTCGGCCTCATCTGGCTGCGCGCCTGCGTGCGGCCAGAGGTTCCTCGGGTACCGCCACGCAGGCCATGGCAGCGCAGGCTCTCAGGCGGCGCTGGACTGATCGCGGCCAAGGCGCGGTCGGAGCGTGGCGCTCTCGTCTAGCGCTGGTCCGCCACTGTGGAGCCGTCGAGTTCGCCGCCGTCGCCTCCTCCTCCTCGCGCCGCGGAGCCGCCATCCATGGGGTCGCGCGCGATCGCGGTCGCGCTGCTTAAGCGCGAGCGCGCTGTCGCTGGCGCTATGTCTGCTGGCGCTAAGGAGCCGCCCACAATCACGCCAAAAACCGCTGAGGAAGATCCCCACTCAACACGCCGCGATCCCCCTACGCTCTGCACAGCGCCCTCTACCACTCGTCTCGCCGCCGAGCCTCACTGGGTCGGCCATGGCGGGTCGCGTCGAGCATTAACGCGCTCGCCGCTCACCGAGGCAATGCCGCACTCCCCTCCGCGCACTCGAGCACCCCACTGAGCTCCCACCACTCCACCTCGCTCCTAACGCTCCTAGAGAACCACTCGCGCACTATCCCTCCTTCTTCTTCCTCGCGACGCAGCAAGCCGAGCTTGACTCGTTCGTGAAATTCGTCGCGCACACGCAGCCATTCCCAAATCCACTCCGCACAGAGCTAGACCAATCCCCTAGCTCCATTTCCCCCCAACTTTCCCCAACACATTGCCCACTCCCCGGCTTGAATTTCCGCTTCCCCAAGCCCGCTGAAGCTCACGGACCCTCAGCCCTCCTCGAGCGACTCCGAGCTCGCCGCGTAGATCCCGCAGAGGCCGCGCCGCCACCTCCTCGTCGCCGGCGTGACTCCGGCAACCCCCGACCTCCCAACCGTGCTCAAACGACTCGTGTGAGCCAAAGACCATTTCCCCCCACTTCCCCGAGCCCAGTTCGCCGTGGTTTGCCCGGCGCAACTCCGGCGAGGTCCCAGGGACCTTTCTTCATCTTCTTCCTTTGTCCAGGGACCTCTGCGCAAAAACCAGGGGCTTCTTCGCGAAAGTTTGAAAGTTCTAGGGTTCTCGGTGAAAATAGATTCTTACCGACCCTAGATTTGATTTTTTCCCGAACTTGTAAAATCGATTAAAAATCGTAGAAAAATCAGAAAAATATGCAAAAATACTCTCTGGAATCGTTAGAGTCTAAACTACAATCTCTATTAGACATGTGTATGCTTTTTGGTGAACTGTTGTTGAATTAAAAATCAAACTGTGAAAACCTAAAGTTGTGCACCATTTCAAATCCAGAGCTCCGCTGGGGTTGAGCTTTGGATATGTTGTTAGTAGTGGTTTTGGACAGCTTGTGTCCAAAGGAGACTCAAAAATATGATGTGTAGCTCTAGTTATAGATTTAAATGTGTTTTCTGACTTTCTGCAGTAAAGAAATTGTTAAAAAATAATTTGTGCAGCGAAAAATCATCATTTTGCTCCTGAGAACTTAAAACTTGTTAACACACATGTTAAAAATGAGAAACTTAATTTTTGCTCTGTTTAGAATGGCAAATAATTAAATATGTGTTTTTGGATAGAAAAATAATGAGGACTACCCAAGGGTTATTTTGAGCCACCACTTGGCCAGAGCCCTCCTCATGATATTGCTTAGCCTTGGTAGGAAGATCTCCTGAAATAGATGAAATTTCAATTTATTATGCCTTTAATTCACTTCCTGCAGCTAGCTGTTTATAGATTTTTAATAAATTATGTGTAACTCGAAATTAGCTAAATTTTGGAGTGAGCTTAGCTCTTATACTCCAGTAGCTGTCATAAAGTTTATGGCTAAAATTGATGAACAGAAATGAAGAAACAAAAATGGGAAAGAATCTAGGTGGAAATTGAAATGTATAAATGAATAAACCTTTTTGAGTAATTAATTGAAATAAAATGGTTAGAATCTGAAATTCAGAAACAGCCACCCTAACTTGTGAAGAAATAAATAAAATTCTTTTATATATGTACACAATCACCATCGAATTCAACTAAAAACCTTTTTCACACCGACACCTTGCTTTGGTGGAGAAAATGCAAATATCTAAGTATGTCTAGGTGAATATGGCCTTCAAGGCCCTAGTCTTAGCATCAAAAGGGCAGCCGCCTTAAAATTATGCATATCATGTAGAAGGCGTTCTACCGGACGGCGACTACACCCTCGTCCCCGCAGAAGAGGAGCAAGTCCCGGAGCCCGACGCCGGTGCAGACGTGACCAACACAGGAGCTAACCCCCAGCCCGAGCAGGAAGGCAAGCCCCGGAGCATGACCTAACATTTCTAAATATTGCACTTTGAATTCTTTATGTTCGTGCATTTACGTTTCTAGGAGTTGATTGAATACCATAGCTGCAATAGTTTCCTAGTACCTATGACTTGCAATACTAGTATGAAAGGATCGATAGAGCATTGCTATAGGTTCGTTACAAGTCGAGTGATTTCCTGTCACTCGCGAGACATAGGAATTGTTTGTCTTTACTTATGTTGAAATCATAAGGATTGACGGGCGGGATGATAGATGTAGATCTCCGTCCGTGTATTGATAATTGTTTAAGGTCGAAATGTGTGGTAGAGTGTGTCAAGTTTTTGAACGTACCACATACATGCCGGTATATGGGAGCCGGTAAGCCCGGTACCAGATTGAAGCAGCTAGGGCCGATAGCCATCTCTCCTTGGAAACTTTGTTTTCCCTTGCCGTACACTCGTGGATGTATGCGTGATGCTGTGAGTGAAGCAGTAAACCTTCATCCTAAGGAAGTGGACCCGGTTCCGAATTGTGGATAAATGGAAAGGTTGGGAAATGCTTGTACCTTTTATCGCAAGCAGAGTATCCGTGTGTGTTGGGTTTCCCCTGGCCAGGTAGCACAAATTCGGTTCGAACTGTCCGCTTCTCGCGGTTAATGAGACTGCTTGACCGCCTTGCTACATCGAGTAATAAGTGGAATTATGAGATCATGAACTTGTTCTATGAATAAATTGTATTGCACCACTTGTATGCTTAGAGAGGATGTTAATCTAGAATGGTTAAATTTACTAGAATATGAAGCTAAAACTTGAAAGCAAGGATCTACTTTAGATGCTTTTTGGCAAACAAACCCACCAGCCAAAAGCCTCTCATTGTCTAGATGTCGGTGATGTAGCTTTCACCCGACGGGTAAGCCTTGCTGAGTATTAGCATACTCAGCCTTGCTTGTGGCATTATTTTTACAGGTATCATTCTGGATGTGGACGCTATGACTTGGCCTGCCCAGGTTCCACCTGGCTGGCACATCGAATGGCGTCCCGTCCTCAGGCGAGGATCGGGAGGAGTAGCTTCGTGGCAGGCTTCATCACGGAGCTACTTGTTTTCGTCGTTAGTTTATTTATTTCCGCTGCCAAAACTTGTGTACCCTGATTTAAATTCGAACTCAGTTTGTAATAACTATGGCTACTTACGTTGGTAATTTAATTGTGGAATGTTTGTAATCTCTGGAACTCAACCTTCGTGTGGGCCTGCTGCTGTTACGATCTAATTTGGTACGTGGTTTAATCGGGTTTAATCCGACGGCGCTCCAGCTTATTCCGGATTAAGTGCCTGACTACATGATTAGTGGTCTGAGGGTACTTAACTTGGGAATAATTTTCGGAGTGGTCCCGCCACAGCTGGCATCAGAGCCGAAGCAGCAGCCCGGAAGAGAGCAACAAACCTTAATAAACAAATTTTTGAATAAAATATTGCCAACTCGTGTTCCGATGCGTTTTGCAAAGGAAGGGTATTATAGGATCGCTAAGGATGTTACCTAGAGTGTGAAGCCCTATGTGGGTTAAGGGATCATGATTATGATAAGGTGGCAAATAGTATATTATGCTAACTTCCAGCACATTTCATTCTGTCATTACTTTCCGCAATGGTGGCGCAAGGTACGGCGATTGCTGTAACGTACCACGGCACTATATGAAAATATAGTGGCGGCACATAGTCAATACGCTGTGATGGCGTATGAAACTAGAATAGGATGGGTGGGCGCAAGGTACGGCGATTGCTGTAGCGTACCACGTCATCATATGGCAAATATGATGGCGGCACATAGTCAATACGCTATTCAATAGCGTATGGAAATCTGTCAATATGTTGCCTCGGTGACATATGAAACATTGCCCGTTTCAATGTTAAACGTTCGGGTGCCACCTCTATAGTGGGTGGTAATGAATGGAGACGCTTTCGTGAGTGCTGGCACGAAAGGTTGATTATACATGCTCTGGGATGAGTTTTTCTGCAGGTACACTAACCGCGAACCCGTATGTTGAACGGTTAGAGAATTCCGACTAGCTAATATAGAGAGAGACGGATATTGCCTAGCCACCGGCACTAACTTCGTAAGCCAAAAGTTATTGGCCCTGTGTGGTTTGTGAGATCGAATAGGCCGCTCATGCATTGCATCTCACTGAATTAATCTCAAATTTAATTTTGACCAAATTGAACCGCCGTCAAAGAAACTGAAATCAAAACTCAAAACCCCGCCAAGAACAGTCTGTTTGCACCCTTAATTCGAAATCGAAAACGTGGTCAATGAAAAATGTGTTCAACATGAAAGTTGTCATGAATGTTATAAAGTACATGTTGGAGAAATTTCAACGAAAATGGATCAGTAAAACTGGAGTTATGCTAAAAATGGTAACCCCCTGTCTGCTGGAATTCCTGGGGACAGTGAGAAAGAAGTTGAATTTTTACACCATCTTAATGACAGTTTCTGCCCGAACCTCCAACATGAAACTTGTTAGGAAATACTTAAACTAAGTTCTGGCCAAATTTGAGAATTTTTGAGCTTACAGATTTCGAGTTTTGTAATTTTTACCACCTTACACAGAATCTGTTTTGTTTTGGCGCTAACCGGTTCTCACCCTTGCCCCGTTTCTTTTGGTTCAGATGGCCTCCAACGCTGACCTGGCTAGCTACCCCAACGACGTGTCCTTCTCTGACTGTCTGGGATGGGAAGGATTCCCCAGTATCCTGTGGTCGGTTCTTCAGGCTATGGACTACCCGACGCCGCCGCAGTACGAGAGGACGATCATCCGGGAGAGAGGTGTGGTTCGCTCCCGCGTGCGGTTGGTGGTGTACCGCCCACCCGCCGTGTCCTAGCTCTCCCACCTGGACGGTGGAAGTGCACGGGCACCACATGGAGACCACGTGTGAGCTAGCTGCCATGAACGGCATCAGCTCCTTTGTTACCCAGAACCAGGAGTTAGTGGAGCATCAGTTACTTGGTTTGTTTCCGCCGACTCAGCCGGACGACCCTCATTGGATGAGACGTTACTTGAGTTCCCCTCTGAGGATGGCGGAGAGCCCCGTCGCAGCAGCCGCCTTGATGATGAGGTGGATACGGGCATACCACAGGTTGCAGGCACTTCTTAGTCGGTCACAGAGCGAGTTGCTCCGCATGGCTATGGACATGTCCACTCGCGCCCGTGACCTAGGGGTTGAGAGGACCTCTTTGTCCATAGAGGTGACTACTAGGGATGCTATGATTGCTGACCTAGAGAGGCAGCTCAATGACCTTCAGATTGCTCACAACAACACCCAGAACGAGTTAGCCCAGACTAGGGACGAACTTGAGGAGGTACATGGCACTTTGCAGCATGCCAACGCCATGCTTGCTGCCCACGACGCTCAGCACCTCTTTGATGAGCAAGGAGGGGACATAGATGGTGAAGGAGAGGCCCCCGACTCCGACATGGACACCGAGGACGACATGCCTCCCCTTCCCGCCCCACCTTCCCCCATGGGCAGCGAGGCTACCGCTAACAACTTGGATGACTTTTAGAGTGGTAGTGGCAATGACTCCTCCGCTAGGCCTAGAATTTTGGCTTCATGATGTAATAGGCTAGATGGAGTTGAGCTCCTCATGTTAACTTTTGTGACACTGTAACTTAATGGTCTGAAACTTGATGTTGGTGTAAGGGCTGTATTGAAAACATTCTGCAGTTTCCCTTTTGTTTTAATTATTCGTGTTCTTCCTTTCATTTCTGGACTGTGATGTGAACTAGAAAGTTGTTTGGAATTTGTCAAACTAAATGATCACCAAATTGCGACCTCATTGGTTAAGCGAAATAAAATTGGCGATTAAAACACTACAGCTCGGCCTGCTGAAAGACAGCAAACGCAGAGAGCTGAGAATTGAATTTTTCGGCTTAGTACCAGTCCGAATTTGAATTTGAGCCCAACATGAAAGTTGTAGAGCATGAAATTTTCGAGCTACTGACCGAACGGGAGCTTATGACTTGTTTCCTGTTGGGAGATATGAATTTTCTCCCAAGACTGCGTGCTGATTGTCACTCCGCGCAGTATACTTCAAATGTTGTCACATTCTACCTTGTCATTTATTATGCAAGTTTATGAAATGTGGCTAATATAAGTCCCTACTGCAGATGGCAATCACCCGCAGCGGTCACGACGCTAGCGGCTCCAATGCTAACCAGCAGGGGCCTGAGGGGCAGCAACAATCACCGCCACCTCCTCCACCGCAGCAACCTCCGACGTGGCAACAGCTCTACGCCACGCAAACGGAGATTCTCCGGAACCTGCAGCATCAGCAACAGATGATGCAGCAGCAAATGCTGCAGCAGGGAGGACAACGGGCCCCTCAGCCTCAGGTGGCCCGGTACGAGGATTTTCTGGCGACGCACCCGCCGATTTTCTCTCGTGCCGACGAGCCTTTGGAGGCCGACACATGGATTCGAGCTATTGAGTCCAAGTTCACCATACTGGCCACGCCTTGCACCGCCAACCGCAAGGTCGTGTTCGCGGCGCAGCAGCTCCGCGGCCCAGCTCTCCTCTGGTGGGAGAACTACCTGGCCCTGCAGCAGGAGGGTCACGTAGTCGAGTGGGGATGAGTTCAAGGCTGCTTTCAAAGCTCATCACATTCCGGCCGGTCTGGTGGAAAGAAAGCTGAATGAGTTTCTGGCGCTGACCCAAGGTACTCGCACGGTGCTGCAGTACGCCCAGGCCTTCAACGGTCTGTGCCCTTATGCCGGTCACCATGCTGACTCCGACGAGAAGAAGCTTGAAAGGTTCCGCCGTGGCCTGAACACTAAGCTGAAGGCGCAGTTGGCCACTACCCGTGCTCCCACGTACGGTGATCTTGTCAACCTCGCCATTGCTCAAGAAGACGCCAATACGGTGCACAAGGCGGAGAAGAAGAGGAAGACTCCCGCTGGACCGTCTAGCTCGCAGCCCCAGAGGTTCCGCCTGGTTCCCCCGGCTCCACAGCAGGGACAGTCCAGGGCACCTCAGGGAGGTGGTTGGGTTGCTAGGCCGCCCCAGCCTAACGCGCCTCGTTTCCCTCCACCGCCGCAGCAGCAAGCACCCAGGCAGAATACACCGCAGCCAGCTCGTCCTGGAGCCGGCTATCAGTGCTTCAAGTGCGGAAGCAAGGATCACTTTATCAAGGACTGCCCACAGAACAGACAGCAGAACCAGCGCCCTGGGAATCAACAAGGCAAGGGCAAGCAGCAGCAGCGAGTGCAAGTCCGCCAAGGACGGCTCAACTACACCAACTTGGCTGACTTACCCGAGGGAGCCCCAGACATGACTGGTATCTTCCCTATCTGCACTCAACCTGCTGTGATATTATTTGATTCCGGAGCAACGCATAGTTTTATAAGCACAAGATTCCATGTGAAATGCGGATTAAAATCATACCATACCAAATCCTCCTATGTGATATCAACTGCGGGAGGCAAAATTGCATCCAACCAAGTCACCCACAAAGTTCCAATCAGGCTAGGAAGTAAAACATTCCCTACTGATTTGATTCTACTTGGTATGGAAGGGATTGACATTGTGCTAGGAGCCAATTGGATGACTCAGCACAAGGTTGTCCTAGATGTGGCGGAACGAGTGGTTGAGATAAACTCGCCTACGCATGGCCCGAGTGTGCTATATCTGCCACAACGGACTTGCGTTGATGCGTGTGCTTATTCTATGGTCGAAACCCAGTTAAAGGACATTCCGGTGGTATGTGAGTATGCCGATGTATTTCCGGATGACTTACCAGGGATGCCGCCGGATAGGGACGTTGAGTTTGTGATTGAATTACAACCTGGCACAGCACCTATATCAAAGAGACCCTATAGGATGCCACCCAACGAATTGGCCGAATTAAAAATTCAACTCCAAGAATTGCTAGATAAAGGTTTCATTCGCCCAAGTGTATCACCGTGGGGATGTCCCGCTATCTTCGTGAAGAAGAAGGACCATTCCTTGAGGTTGTGTATTGACTACCGGCCTCTCAATGCGGTAACTATTAAGAACAAGTATCCGTTACCCCGAATTGACATCCTATTTGATCAACTAGCTGGCGCCAGAGTGTTCTCTAAGATTGACCTCCGCTCTGGCTATCACCAAATAAAAATCAGGCCTTGTGATATTCCAAAGACTGCCTTTTCCACACGTTACGGGCTATATGAGTTTCTGGTTATGTCTTTTGGACTCACCAACGCCCCAGCCTATTTCATGTACCTCATGAACTCGGTCTTCATGTCTGAATTGGACAAGTTTGTGGTGGTTTTCATTGACGACATTCTTGTGTACTCCAAGAATGAGGAAGAGCACGCTGAACACCTTCGCATTGTTCTTCAGCGACTGAGAGACCACCAACTCTACGCCAAATTCTCCAAGTGTGAATTCTGGTTAGAGAGCGTGAAGTTTTTGGGCCACACGATTTCCAAAGATGGTATATCCGTAGATCCATCCAAAGTGCAAGAGGTGCTAGATTGGCAACCACCTACTTCCGTCCACGAGATTCGGAGTTTTCTGGGATTAGCCGGTTACTACCGTCGCTTTATTCCGGACTTCTCTCGAATTGCGAAGCCTATGACCGAACTTTTGAAGAAGGGAGTTAAATTTGAGTGGAATGACAAATGTGAGGAAGCTTTCCACACTTTGCGAAGACTATTGACTTCAGCCCCAGTTTTGGCTCAGCCCGATTGCACCAAGCCGTATGATGTTTATTGTGATGCATCAGGCACCGGTCTTGGCTGTGTTCTCATGCAAGAGAACCGAGTCATTGCTTATGCTTCTCGAGCACTCCGGCCTCATGAGCAAAACTACCCCACGCACGATCTTGAGTTAGCCGCGGTCATTCATGCTCTCAAGATGTGGAGGCACTATTTGATGGGTGTTCCCTGCAACATATATACAGACCACAAGAGCCTTAAATATGTCTTCACTCAGGCCCATCTGAATATGAGACAACGCAGATGGTTGGAGTTAGCTAAGGACTATGACCTCAGTGTGCATTATCACCCCGGGAAGGCTAATGTCGTTGCGGATGCACTCAGCCGCAAGGCTCGTTGCCATTGTCTTTCCGTGGAGTCCTACGCTGACACCCTGTGTCACGAAATGGCAAAACTCAACTTAGAGATTGTTCCACACGGGTACTTCAACCATATTGCAGTGGAACCAACCTTGCACGATCAGATTGTTATGGCCCAATTAAATGATGCGGGCGTTAAAGTGCTCAAAAGAAAATTGTCTAAAGAGAAAGTGAAAGAGAAGTACAAGTGCTTCCGGTTAGACGGGCAAGGAGTCCTATGGTTTGGACACCGCCTCATGGTGCCCAAAAACATGGAACTCCGGAGGAAGATTATGGATGAGGCACATCTCTCCAAATTTTCTATCCATCCTGGCAGCACCAAAATGTATCAAGATTTGAAACAAAACTTGTGGTGGACTCGAATGAAGCGAGAAATTGCCACATATGTGTCGGAATGTGACACCTGCCAGCGGGTTAAGGCCAGCCACTTAAAGGTAGCAGGCACGCTTCAACCTCTACCTATTCCCTCGTGGAAGTGGGAAGATATAAGCATGGACTTTATTGTTGGACTTCCCAGGACCCCTCAGGGCCATGATTCCATTTGGGTAATTGTGGATCGCCTTACCAAGACCGCGCATTTTGTTCCGATCAATATCACTTATACTGCTAAGAAATACGCGGAGATTTATTTGGAGCGGATCGTTTGTCTACACGGGGTACCCAAGACGATAATTTCGGATCGTGGTGCTCTGTTCGTAGCACGTTTTTGGGAGCAATTGCAAATGTCCCTAGGCACTAAACTGATCCGTAGCTCAGCATATCACCCACAGACCGATGGGCAGACAGAAAGGGTAAATCAAATACTTGAAGATATGCTTCGAGCCTGTGTTATTCATTATGGGAAGAATTGGGAGAAGTGTTTGTCTCTGGCCGAATTCTCCTATAATAACAGCTACCAATCAAGTTTAAAAATGGCACCTTTCGAAGCCCTATATGGTAGAAGATGTCGGACCCCGTTGTGTTGGTCCCAGGCAGGCGAGAGATACACTTATGGCCCTGACCTTGTGAAAGAAGCCGAAGAAAAGGTTAGGATCATTCGGGAAAATTTGAAAACCGCCCAGACACGACAAAAGAGCTACTTTGATCAGCGGCGAAAGCCACTTCAGTTTGAAGTTGGTGATCATGTGTATCTAAAAGTCTCCCCGACCAAGGCTGTGCAAAGGTTTGGACTTAGAGGCAAACTTGCACCTCGCTTTATCGGCCCGTACGCAATCACTCAACAATGTGGGCCGGTAGCTTATCAAGTGAAGCTTCCCAAGAGACTTTCAGCGATACACAATGTGTTTCACGTTTCTCAACTCAAAAGATGTCTTCGTGTTCCGACCGAGGTCGTTGAACAAGAGGAACTCTCGGTTGAACCGGATCTCTCTTATGATGAGTATCCTGTCAAGATCCTCGACGAGAAAGAGCGACAGACACGAAGGAAGGGAATTAAAATGTATAAAATTCAGTGGAGTCATCATTCTGAAGACGAAGCCACGTGGGAAACCGAGGATTATCTCCGGAAGAATTTCCCCGACATACTTTCATAAGCTGAGGTATTGTTTTCCCCTCTTTACCATTAAGCGTAATCGAATCTCGGGGCGAGATTCCTTTTAAGGGGGGTAGGCTGTGACATTTCTGATGTCAAATTAACTAAAAAGTGCATTTAAGATTAATGCAACAGAGATTTAAGGTTGGAATTCAAAAATCTCTCGAAATTCACCAAAATTCAAACTTAAACTCCAAAAACAGGGATTAATTGGCACCAACCGAAAACTCGAGATTTTTGTACTAAACTTGAAAATCTCCCAAAATAAAAGTTGTTTGGCATAAAAATTAAACCCTAGTCACTGTTTGGAATTTTTGAAAATTTTGCGGTTTAGACCCTCAAAAGCTCAAATTACCGGTTTTGGCACATTTCTGTTTTTGGGCTTTTTGAGCTTGAAAAACTTCGAATTTCAAGTTCATCCCAAAAAGGAAGTTGTGTCCCATCTTTCAATCTACAACTTTTATTTTTGCACTTTTTCTAGTTCAGTTCAAAATTTTGGAGAAAATTTGAATTCAAACCCGGCGCTCCCCGGGCCGTGAACAGTGCCCCTGGCGCGCGCCGCGGCGGCCAGAGCTCGGCCGCCACGCGGCCGGCGCGCGGCTCAGGCGGCGCTGACGCGGCCAAGGCGCGGCGGAGCGTGGCGCTCGTCGTCTAGCGCTTGTCCGACCACTGTGGAGCCGTCGAGTCGCCGCCGTCGCCTCCCTCCTCCTCGCGCCGCGGACGCCATCATGGCGGTCGCGCGCGTCGCGGTCGCGCGCGCGCGAGCGCGCGCGCTGGCGCTCTGCTGGCGCTAGGAGCCGCCCACATCGCGCCAAAACCGCTGAGGAAGATCCCCACTTCAACACGCCGCGATCCCCCTCGCCTGCAGCGCCCTCCCCACTCGCGCCGAGCTCACTGTGCGGCCATGGCGGGTCGCGTCGAGCATTAACGCGCTCGCGCGCTCCCGAGGCAATGCCGCACTCCCCTCGCGCACTCGAGCACCCCACTGAGCTCCCCACTCACTCCACTCGCTCGCTCAAGCCTCCAGAGAACCCACTCGCGCACTCCCCCTCCTTCTTCTTCCTCGCGACGCGCAAGCCGAGCTTGACTCGTTCGTAAAATTCGTCGCGCACACGCAGCCATTCCCAAATCCACTCCGCACAGAGCTAGACCAATCCCCTAGCTCCATTTCCCCCAACTTTCCCCAACACATTGCCCACTCCCCGGCTTGAATTTCCGATTTCCCCCAAATCGGGTTTTCCGGCCGTCGAACCACCTCACCGTCGAGACCCTACTCCGAGCCATCCCCGAGCTTCCCCGAGCACGGCAACAGCTTCCCCAAGCCCTGCTGAAGCTCACGGACCCCTCAGCCCTCCTCGAGCGACTCCGAGCTCGCCGGCGTAGATCCCGCAGAGGCCGCGCCGCCACCTCCTCGTCGCCGGCGTGACTCCGGCAACCCCCGACCTCCCAACCGTGCTCAAACGACTCGTGGTGAGCCAAAGACCATTTCCCCCCACTTCCCCGAGCCCAGTTCGCCGTGGTTTGCCCGGCGCAACTCCGGCGAGGTCCCAGGGACCTTTCTTCATCTTCTTCCTTTGTCCAGGGACCTCTGCGCAAAAACCAGGGGCTTCTTCGCGAAAGTTTGAAAGTTCTAGGGTTCTCGGTGAAAATAGATTCTTACCCTAGATTTGATTTTTCCCGAAACTTGTAAAATCGATTAAAAATCGTAGAAAAATCAGAAAAATATGCAAAAATACTCTCTGGAATCGTTAGAGTCTAAACTACAATCTCTATTAGACATGTGTATGCTTTTGGTGAACTGTTGTTGAATTAAAAATCAAACTGTGAAAACCTAAAGTTGTGCACCATTTCAAATCCAGAGCTCCGCTGGGGTTGAGCTTTGGATATGTTGTTAGTAGTGGTTTTGGACAGCTTGTGTCCAAAGGAGACTCAAAAATATGATGTGTAGCTCTAGTTATAGATTTAAATGTGTTTTCTGACTTTCTGCAGTAAAGAAATTGTTAAAAATAATTTGTGCAGCGAAAAATCATCATTTTGCTCCTGAGAACTTAAAACTTGTTAACACACATGTTAAAAATGAGAAACTGAATTTTTGCTCTGTTTAGAATGGCAAATAATTAAATATGTGTTTTTGGATAGAAAAATAATGAGGACTACCCAAGGGTTATTTTGAGCCACCACTTGGCCAGAGCCCTCCTCATGTTATTGCTTAGCCTTGGTAGGAAGATCTCCTGAAATAGATGAAATTTCAATTTATTATGCCTTTAATTCACTTCCTGCAGCTAGCTGTTTATAGATTTTTAATAAATTATGTGTAACTCGAAATTAGCTAAATTTTGGAGTGAGCTTAGCTCTTATACTCCAGTAGCTGTCATAAAGTTTATGGCTAAAATTGATGAACAGAAATGAAGAAACAAAAATGGGAAAGAATCTAGGTGGAAATTGAAATGTATAAATGAATAAACCTTTTTGAGTAATTAATTGAAATAAAATGGTTAGAATCTGAAATTCAGAAACAGCCACCCTAACTTGTGAAGAAATAAATAAAATTCTTTTATATATGTACACAATCACCATCGAATTCAACTAAAACCTTTTTCACACCGACACCTTGCTTTGGTGGAGAAAATGCAAATATCTAAGTATGTCTAGGTGAATATGGCCTTCAAGGCCCTAGTCTTAGCATCAAAAGGGCAGCCGCCTTAAAATTATGCATATCATGTAGAAGGCGTTCTACCGGACGGCGACTACACCCTCGTCCCCGCAGAAGAGGAGCAAGTCCCGGAGCCCGACGCCGGTGCAGACGTGACCAACACAGGAGCTAACCCCCAGCCCGAGCAGGAAGGCAAGCCCCGGAGCATGACCTAACATTTCTAAATATTGCACTTTGAATTCTTTATGTTCGTGCATTTACGTTTCTAGGAGTTGATTGAATACCATAGCTGCAATAGTTTCCTAGTACCTATGACTTGCAATACTAGTATGAAAGGATCGATAGAGCATTGCTATAGGTTCGTTACAAGTCGAGTGATTTCCTGTCACTCGCGAGACATAGGAATTGTTTGTCTTTACTTATGTTGAAATCATAAGGATTGACGGGCGGGATGATAGATGTAGATCTCCCGTCCGTGTATTGATAATTGTTTAAGGTCGAAATGTGTGGTAGAGTGTGTCAAGTTTTTGAACGTACCACATACATGCCGGTATATGGGAGCCGGTAAGCCCGGTACCAGATTGAAGCAGCTAGGGCCGATAGCCATCTCTCCTTGGAAACTTTGTTTTCCCTTGCCGTACACTCGTGGATGTATGCGTGATGCTGTGAGTGAAGCAGTAAACCTTCATCCTAAGGAAGTGGACCCGGTTCCGAATTGTGGATAAATGGGAAAGGTTGGGAAATGCTTGTACCTTTTATCGCAAGCAGAGTATCCGTGTGTGTTGGGTTTCCCCTGGCCAGGTAGCACAAATTCGGTTCGAACTGTCCGCTTCTCGCGGTTAATGAGACTGCTTGACCGCCTTGCTACATCGAGTAATAAGTGGAATTATGAGATCATGAACTTGTTCTATGAATAAATTGTATTGCACCACTTGTATGCTTAGAGAGGATGTTAATCTAGAATGGTTAAATTTACTAGAATATGAAGCTAAAACTTGAAAGCAAGGATCTACTTTAGATGCTTTTTGGCAAACAAACCCACCAGCCAAAAGCCTCTCATTGTCTAGATGTCGGTGATGTAGCTTTCACCCGACGGGTAAGCCTTGCTGAGTATTAGCATACTCAGCCTTGCTTGTGGCATTATTTTTACAGGTATCATTCTGGATGTGGACGCTATGACTTGGCCTGCCCAGGTTCCACCTGGCTGGCACATCGAATGGGTCCCGTCCTCAGGCGAGGATCGGGAGGAGTAGCTTCGTGGCAGGCTTCATCACGGAGCTACTTGTTTCGTCGTTAGTTTATTTATTTCCGCTGCAAAACTTGTGTACCCTGATTTAAATTCGAACTCAGTTTGTAATAACTATGCTACTTACGTTGGTAATTTAATTGTGGAATGTTGTAATCTCTGGAACTCACCTTCGTGTGGGCCTGCTGCTGTTACGATCTAATTTGGTACGTGGTTTAATCGGGTTTAATCCGACGGCGCTCCAGCTTATTCCGGATTAAGTGCCTGACTACATGATTAGTGGTCTGAGGGTACTTAACTTGGAATAATTTCGGAGTGGTCCGCCACACGCCGGCCACGTGGCGGCCGGACTCCGGCCGGAGCAGAGCGCGCCAGGGGCGAGCTGGCAGCCCCGTGGAGTTCCTTTGCCCCTTTTGAACTTTCTCCAAAAATTTGAGCTGAACTCTGAAACGTGTAAAATTAAAAGTTGGAGTTTGAGGTGTGGGACACAACTTTCGAGCTTGGACCAGGCACTTCGACCAGTCGCTACGGCGCTTCGAGCTGAACCGCAAGCTCGAGCTTGTCGAGCCTCGAACGGTCGGAAACGCCACTCGAGGGTGAGTGCCCCCTCGAGCTTGGCTGCGAAGCCTCGAGCGTGACGGAACGTCGCTCGAGGGTAAGTGCCCCCTCGAGCTTGGCTGCGAAGCCTCGAGCGTGACGGAACGTCGCTCGAGGGTAAGTGCCCCCTCGAGCTTGGCTGCGAAGCCTCGAGCGTGACGGAACGTCGCTCGAGGGTAAGTGCCCCCTCGAGCTTGGCTGCGGAGCCTCGAGCGTGCTAACGTGCGGCCTCGAATCGTGACGGACTGCGGGGCCTCGAGGGTCCTATCGTGCGGCCTTGAATCGTGACGAAAACTACTGGCTAGGCTCGATCGTCACGGACATAGCTCGATCGTCGCGGACAATACTGGCTAAGCTCGATCGTGACGGACATAGCTCGATCGTCACGGACAATACTGGCTAAGCTCGATCGTGACGGACATCCCCGCTCGAGGGTCATCGAGCGGAACGAACGCTGTGGCGAGGTTGTCGCGAAGGGCTGTAGGTGATGACAACTACTCTTTTTGTCCGAGATTTTTAAGTTCAGCACCAAAGTCTTGAGATTTCAGTTGGGTGTCACCAGACCTTTGTTTTTGAATTTCAGTTTGGATTTTTGGTCAATTTCTGAATTCTAACCCCATTGTTTTGCCTTATCTTCCTTTTATTAATTATTTTATTTAACCTCTCCCTCCTTTCTTAGACCCTTCAATAGTGTCACTAAACATCAGAGGTATGCTGCTCAAAGAGAGTTTTCAATTTAAAGTCCTACCTCCTTTTATTTTGAGAGTAAAAATCTTATTTTAACTTAAAGTTAAAACATGGACACATACATGGAGGTTAAAAGCTTATTTATTTTATATGCTCAACTTTTAATTATGTCGTTAACAACTTGACATATATTAAATATTAATTAATTTACATCCTTTGTATTTTATGGAAGCTCATGTTGTGAACAAAATCTCATTTTATTACTAAAACCTCAAGATTGCCACATGTAGGCCATGATTAGATCTACAAGCTTTATTAGTCCAAGTGTTTAACCCTAACATTAAATCATTAACAATTATTTTACTAAAGAACATCAGGAGCACTCTAAATATTATTCTATTTATAGCCCAAGGTGAGGTCCTTTAAAAAGGGTGTGTGACCGTGTGTTTTTCATCCCATGTTTAAGTTGGTCTTTCAAACTTGATTTCCTATGTTTGGTAGATTAAGCATCTGAGTTATACATAACTCACCAAGGTTGCAAATGACATTTTTAGATACACAACTTTCATTTGAGAAAGTGGTTTGGTTTTATAATTAGAACATACTTTCCCAACCCTTTCATATTGATCAGACGTTTGTGATGTGCACAACTCTTATTTAAAATTTTTAAATTAGAGCCTTGCCTTCTGAAGGTCATTAATATCGTTAGTTGGAATTATTTCATGTGTTGACTTCACATGAGCCATTAGTCCTTTAAGACCTTTAGGGGCATAGAAGCATTACTTAATTTGCCGTTCAATCCTGATTTCTTTTTAGGAAATTTTTATGCGTCGTCTCGAGAGTATGTATTTAGAGTTTTGTCGTGCAACGTGTAAGAGAAGATGTTTAGATTTGTACTAGAAAAGTTTTTGTTGGGTTCAATTTCAAGAACCAAAACACGAGTACAAACTTAACAATCCTCATGTATAATTCTCATTCCTACTAGTGATTTAGTTTCAGGGTTTATAGTTCCTTAGTTTGTTTAATCACTCTTACTTATACGCTTAAAACACCAGGGGTGTTACACTCAATTACCTCGATCTTTGCTCGATCCACTTCTATCCCTCTCTCGGACACCTTGTGTCCGAGGACGATGCCTTCTCTAACCATGAAATGACACTTCTCCCAGTTGAGAACAAGGTGTAACACCCAGATTTCCAAGAAATCCGAATGCTTCCATATGTGTGCCCAGGATGTCCACAGAACACATATAGATTACAAATATTGAATCACAGAGAACACAATGCTCGAATAAAATAGTTTATATCAGAGTTTAACACAAGACATAGTCTTAAACAAATAACACAGCGGAAGACTAAATATTATTAAACGCTTCATAACTAGGTAGAGCCTCAAATCCACAGGGACACCGACTGGTTGAACATAGCTTAGAAGTACGACAGATCCTCCGGAAACTCAGCAAGCGACTGATCATTCAATGCTCCATCTGTTACCCATCCAGGATTTTGTTGAATAGTTGCAAGTGTAAGTAAACCATCTTACTTAACAAGTATAACACGGGTTATGCAAGGACAAAAGGCTTGACACGGTTGAACTGCAGTAGCACTTTTAGTTGTTGCATTTTATTATCATCCAATTTACTACAAATGAGTAGAATCCCAAGTATAAACCCAGTAATAAGGTATAAGTGATTATAGAACAAACCAACATCAACCACTAATATCATCTTCTAATCAAAAAGGATCCAGGCCGCTCGTGTCCGTGAGCACGGCTATCATGATAGATCAACACTCTGCAGAGGTTTCGCCCTTTACCCGCCGGTCACATAAATCCAAAAGAACTTATGTTACGAGGACTTTCACAAAACACCCTAACAAGCACAGTAGCCGTTTTGGTTCAACATAGGCAGCATAACCCGAGGCATCGAGATTGACGTACGCTCAGGGCGCAACGTGAGGGGGTCAATGGCGTCCAGAGCGAGAGCGCAATCATCGCAACGTGTGAAGCTGCCGTACATCGGGCGCTTACATCACGGGACTTTGCCTAACGGGGCATAGCCAACGGATAAAACCGTCCTCGATGGATCAAACTATACTCTCACGAATGTTCCCCACATACGCCTTTCGGTAACCACTGGCGAGCTAGAGACGTACAAGTTAATTATCTAAGACCAGAGCCATTATAGTTCCAACGGCGGCGAACAGGTTCCTGGGTTGCCGCTTTAAGAATCGGACCTTATGGAGAGACATTAGAACAAAGCACAAAGCACATGCTCTAATTCCCTAGATCAAACCTTATAGAGACACTAGAACAAAACACACAGCACATGCTCTAGTTCCCCGAACCATGTTGCTAAAAAGCATCTTTTAACCATCATTGAAGTGAACCATTAATTCAATATTGACATTAAAAATAAATGTTGGTTGCAGCGCGTAGCATAGTCTAACCATAATGCATAAAACCCTGGGTAACAAGGAATAAGGTAAAGACTAGGAACATCCTTAATGGCTAACAGTATTAGACACATGCGTATGATTTATGTGATTAATCGGTGTATAGGTAACAAGGATGGTCCATGTTATACTTGCCTTCCTCAGTGAACTGCTGCTGCAACTGCTCTTCAAGAACGGGATCGTCGACGAACTCGAACGGCTCGGCAACTACTCACATCGATCACCACACAAGCATCCACACATACATGCAAACAAGATATTTAATTAGAACAGTACACCAATCATAAACAAAAGATGAAAAGAAGGCTTTAGAATTACTCTATGCTTCACTACGAACACATGAGCGCGAAAATCACTCAAATCGGAGTTAAAACGAAGAAACTACGCTTAAAATGGGCTCTAGGGGCTTGCTGGCAAAGATTTTAGGCTTCCAGGGGTGTTTTTGAAAGAAACCAGGGACCTAAAACATAATTTTGTAAAAAACCTGAGGGCTGCGGCGTAAAAACGACTTTCAGGACGGCGGGCGCTATTTTTCAAAAGAGCAGGGGCTAAACCGAAAGAAAGAGGACTTAGTTGTAAATACTTTTGAACTGCGCTGGACCGCGGGTTGATTCTCGAAAACTACAGGGGCTCTTTTGCAAAATCGCCACGGCAGCGGCTGGATGCTGACGTGGGCTGACGTCATAGTGGACCGAACCGTGGACCGGCTTGAACCGCGGTTCACGGGAACCGGCTCGGTTCAGATCGGTTTCAGATCTGGCCGTCGGTTTTGAATCTAACGGCTCAGAACAGATCGGGGCTCGGCTCACCGAAGCACGGCGGCTCATGGCGGCGCGCGGCGGCGCCCTCGCCGGAGTGGACCCTGCTCGGCGCTGCGGTGGTCCAAATCTCGCCGCGAAAAGCTTGGGAGAGAGAGAAGACAACGGGGAGTCGATTTTGGGGGTTGTGGACGAGGGTTGAGCAGTGATGGCGGCTGGCGACGCACGACGGCGGATTGGGAACTCCGGCGAGCTTGCGCAAACGCGGAAGAGCGAGAGGGAGAGGGGTTAAGGGGCTCGGCGTGTTCCTTACCACACGGCGAAGCTTCTGGTGCGGATCTAGGCGGCAAAGCGCGGGCGAAACGAGCTCGAGACGACGGCGGCGGCTAGGGTTACGGCGGCGGTGCTGCAAGCTTGGAAACGGCGTCTAGGGTTGGGGACTTGGGCAAGGGGAAGGCGCTGCTTATAAAGGGGCTCGAGGAGAGTCCTAGGCGTGCGCTCCAAGCAGCGGAGTCCGGGCGCGACACGACGGCGCGGCGGCGCGGAGGACTTTGGCTCGCCCACGGCTAGAGGAAGAAGGAGAAGATGACAAGCGGGCTCGGACGGTCAGCGGCAGCGAGCGGAGGAAGGAAGCGCCGACAGGTGGGCCCCACACGACAGCGAGAGAAAGAGAGAGATAGAGAAACGGACGACTGGGCCGGCTGCGCGCGACGGGCTGCTGCTGGGCCGCGCAGGGAGAAAGAAGGGTTGGGCCGCGAGAAAAAGAAAAGGGAGAAAGAGTGGGCCGGCTGGGCTGAAAAGAGAGAGGGAAAAAGAGAGAGAAAAGCAAAGGTTTTTCTTTTATTCAAACACTCATTTGAATTCAAATTCAAATTCAAATTTGAATTCAACAATCAAAAATAAATGCACCAGCATGAATGCAACAATAATGTTTCTATACCCTATATTTGCTTTTAATTATTCAAAATTTTATTTTTCCTACATTATTTATGAGGACTTCAATATAAAAAGCCAGTTAATTACTAAATTTTAAATAGAGCATTTTTAGGGTGTTACACAAGGTGAGTCTCCTTGCATCTCTCAAGAACTTTGTCCAAATTCTTGAGGCAATCGTCGAAGGTCTTTCCATAGACTGAGAAGTCATCTATGAAAACTTCCATGATCTGCTCAATCAGGTCTGAAAAGATCGCCATCATACACCTTTGGGATCAAGCAGGTGTGTTGCATAGGCCGAAAGACATCCGCCGATAGGCGAACGTGCAGTAAGGACAGGTGAAGGTAGTCTTGCTCTGATGATCGGGATGGATAGGAATTTGATGATAACCAGAGTATCCGTCGAGGAAACAGAAGTATGATTGATTTGCCAGCCGTTCAAGCATCTCGTCAATGAAGGGGGGAGGGAAGTGATCTTTACAGGTTGCCTTGTTGAGTGTTGACGGCCATTATGACACCTTGTGACCGTCAACATTTCGGATAAAATGAGAACTTTGCACAATGTTCCATGTATATTTTGCTTATATTTAACAAATTCCACAAGTTTTGGTGAAGTTATGAATGCAGGGACACGTGGCAGAAAATAGGACAAAAACGGGCAAAAAGCCTGGCCGACCGGCCAAGTCCTGACCGGTCGGCCAGACATCTCGGCCAAATGACAAGTCACTGATCCAGGAGCAAATTAGCACACATGCAAAGCATCCAAGCCATTCATCCAATGATGGTTTGATCAAAGGGCCCGAAAGGCACATCACATGGATTAGAGGGCCCACTTGCATGCCTTAACTGCCAGGCAGTTAATAACCGTCATAATGTAACACCCTAAAAATGCCCTATTTAGAATTTAGTAATTAATTGGCTTTTTATATTTAAGTGTTCATGAAAAATGTAGGGAAAATAAAATTTTAAATAATTAAAAGCAAATATAGGGTATAGAAACATTATTGTTGCATTCATGCTGGAACATTTATTTTTTATTGTTGAATTCAAATTTGAATTTGAATTTGAATTCAAATGAGAGTTTGAATAAAAGAAAAACCATTTCTTTTCCTCTCTTTTTCTCCCTCCTGTTTTCAGCCCAGCCGGCCCACTCTTTCTCCCCTTTCTTCTCTTCCCTGCGCAGCCCAGCAACTTCGCGCGGCCCAGCAGCAGCCCGCCAGCCCGCCGCGCGCCTCTCTCTCTCCTCTGCGGCTGACAGCCTGGTCCCACCTGTCGGCGCTGTCTTCCTCCGCCAGTGCTGTGCCCGCCTCCGCCTGAGTCGCTGACAGCCCGGGCCCACTCGTCAGCCCTTCCTTCTTCCCACCCTCCCGCCATGTCCGAGCAAGACTCCACCGCCGCCGCCGTTTCCTCGCCGTGCCGCGCCCGAACTCCGCTCGGCTTGGCCCGCACGCCAAGGACTCTCCCCAGCCCCTATTTAAGTGCCGCCACCCCCCTCCTTTGAGCCCTAGCCCCCGCGCCTCAAACCCTAGCCGCCGCCACCATTGTCGACCCGAGCTCGACGCAGCCGTCGTTCCGCCTGCGCATTGCCGCCAAAGGCTTGCCCCGAAGCTTCGCTGTGTGGTGAGGAACTCGCCGAGCCTCTTTACCCCCTCTCTCTCGCTCTCTCGCGCGCGCACGACCTCGCCGGTGTTCTTCAACCACCGTCGCTCAACGCTAGCCGCCTCCACCGGTCGATCCTAGACCACGACCCCCAAAATCGATTCCCCACCATCTCCTCTCTCTCTAGGACCAATCGCGGTGAGTTTTGGTCCACCATAGCCCCAAGCCGAGCCAACTCCGGCGAGGCCCACCGCATCTCCGGCGAAGCGCCGCCGCGTCTCCGGCGACCCCTTAGCCCGATCTGATCTCAGCCGTAGGATTCAAAACCGAAGGCCAGATCTAAAAACCCGATCCAGACCCGGTCCAGTTCACCGTGGACCCGTGGACCGCGGTCTACGGCCGGTCCACGGCACAATGCCCCGTGACGTCAGCCGACGTCAGCCGTCAGCCGTCGCCATGGCAGTTTTGCAAAAGGGCCCCTCTGTTTTTGGAAATCAACCCGCGGTCCAGATCTATTCAAAGTATTTACAACTAAGTCCTTTTTTCTTTCGGTTTAGCCCCTGCTCTTTTGAAAAATAGTGTTCGCCGTCCTAGGTGTCGTTTCTACCCCGTAGCCCTCGAGTTTTTATGTGAAATTATTTTTTAGGTCCCTGGTTTCTTTCAAAAACACCCCTGGAAGCCTAAAACTTTCACCAGCAAGCCCCTAGAGCCCGTTTTAAGCGTAGTTTCTCTGTTTTAACTCCGATTTGAGTGATTCTCGCGCTCATGTGTTCGTAGTGAAGCGTACAGTAACTCTAAAGCCTTCTTTTCATCTTTTGTTTATATTTGGTGTACTTTTCTAATTTAATGCCTTGTTTGCATGTATGTGTGGATGCTTGTGTGGTGATCAAAGTGAGTAGTTGACGAGCCGTTCGAGTTCGCCGATGATCCCATTCTCGAAGAGCAGGTGCAACAGTAGTTCACTGAGGAAGGCAAGTATAACACGGACCATCCTTGTTACCTATACACCATTTAATCATACAATTCATATGCATGTGTCTAATATTGTTAAACATTGAGGTTGTACCTAGTCTTTACCTTATTCCTTGTTTACCCGGGTTTTATGCATTATGGTTAGTCTATGCTACGCGCCGCAACCAACATTTACTTTTATGTTAATATTGAATTAATGGTTCACTTCAATGATGACTAAAAGATGCCTTTTAGCAACATGGTTCAGGGAACTAGAGCATGTGCTTTGTGCTTTGTTCTAGTATCTCTATAAGGTTTGGTCTAGGGAGTTATAGCATGTGCTTCGTGCTTTGTTCTAATGTCTCTCCGTAAGGTCCGGTTCTTAATGTGGCAACCCAGGAACTTGTTCGCTGCCGTTGGAACTATAATGGCTCTGGTCTTGGATAATTAGCTTGTACGTCTCTAGCTTGCCAGTGGTTACCGAAAGGCGTATGTGGGGAACATTCGTGAGAGTATAGTTTGATCCATCGACGACGGATTTATCCGTTGGCTATGTCTCGTTAGGCAAAGTCCCGTGATGTAAGCGTCCGATGTACGGTAGCTTCACACATTGCGATGATTGCGCTCTCGCTCTGGACGCCATTGACCCCCTCACGTTGCGCCCTGAGCATACGTCAATCTCGATGCCTTGGGTTATGCTGCCTATGTTGAACCAAAACAGCTACTACGCTTGAGGGTGTTTTGTGAAAGTCCTCGTAACATAAATTCTTTTGTATTTATGTGACCGGCGGGTAAAGGGCGAAACCTCTGCAAAGTGTTGATCTATCATGATAGCCGTGCTCACGGTTACGAGCGGCCTGGATCCTTTTTGATTAGAAGATGAAGTTAGTGGTTGATGTTGGTTTGTTCTATAATTACTTATACATTGCTATTAATGGGTGTCCCTGTGGACTTGAGGCTCTACCTAGTTAAGACGTTTAATAATATTAAGACTTCCGATGTGTTATTTGTGAAAGACTATGTCTTCTGTTAAACTCTGATGTAAACTATTTTATTCGAGCATTGTGTTCTCTATGATTCAATATTTGTAATCTATATGTGTTCTGTGGACATCCTGGGCACGCATATAGAAGCATTCGGATTTCTTGGTATGTGTAACAAAGTTGGTATCAGAGCCGTGCTGACTATAGGATCACAGCCTAGATAGAACGGTCGATTAGATTTTGCTTAATCCCTGGTCTTCTGTTATCTTCTACCTTGGAGTTGAGTTTTTATTTTTAAAACGGTGTTCTATCCTACCATTGTCTATTGTGAAAAAGTTTCTAACTTTTGTCTACTCGCTCATCTTGTTTCTATAGCTGGCTCGCACGTACGTGGCCCCCCGCAGGCCCCAGATGTCGGAACTCCCATACCGCGTCGCAGAGTACCTGCTGAAGAGGCAGCACCTGGACACTTACAGGGACTGGGTGCGGATGCGCAAGCAACAGGAGCTTCAGAGACAGCAAGTCGTAGAGGAGCCCCAACAAGAGCCTGAAGAGGAGGAACCCGAGGAGCGAGAGCCTGAGACTTCGGAGTCCGCCGTAGGAGGGCAAGAAGACCAGATGGTGGCCGCAGCTGATGATGAAGAGATGGACGCGACACTGGAGACGCATCCGATGATGATGAAGTGCCCCAGAGCCCCACACCTATCCTGCCGCCGCGCCAGGTGGCACCACGCATGCCCCGGTGGATCGTCTACAAGTTCGTCCGGGATGGAGGCGACCACTTCTACCACAACCGGCTTCTCCGAGTGCTTCGTACCCGCTACCGCTTCGGTCGTGTCGGAGTGGAGTACCGCAGTGAGTGGTGGACGCACGTTCACTACCGCAGCTTCTGGAGGACCGCAGTGCATGTGAGGGTGACCGATGAGGTAGCAAGGGCTGCTCGCGAGATATCAGTTCACCACACTATGTCTGACCGAGATACCCAGGAGGCAGGGATCGCTGATGCTGCACGTCAAGCCTACCACGTCTACCATCACAAGTGCTTCGCCAAGATCAAGGATGAGCCAGAGAGGTACCACCCCCGCCACAAGTGTGGTGCCACAGCTTGCACCATCGCGTCTACCGCGAACGTTCAAGACCCCCAGCTTGCTTCCACAGTGGCGCTTGTGGCCACTCTCAACACAGAGCTTGATGCTGTGTCTGATGAGAATGCCATGCTAAGGAGGAAGCTCACCGCCATCCAGGAGAAGAATGAGGAGCTGCAGCACCAGTTAGGAGGACCCGCACCCCGCAGCCCAGAGTACCGTGGAGAATCACCACAGCATAGGAGGCCACGCTACAACTCCCCAGCCGCCCACACCACCGTCGACCCCTAGATGCTTCCATGAAGTTGTAATAGGGATCGAGTAGTACGTTTTGAGTAAAAAAAAAGAGTCGAGTCTTAGTGTGTCGAGTCTTGTGTGAACCATGTCTTTGGATGCTTGAATGAATTGTCATTATGCTTATGAGTGATTCGGATCTTTTGTAATGATTGTGATGAGCGTAGATGAAAGTCTGCAACCATCTAGTATTGGATTAAGGTATAAGAATTTATGAATAAATAGTTGGGTTCCCTATCTCTTGTGCACACCATCTACTTTTCCTCCATTATCTGGGTTCCTTACCTTGTCAGTTCAGTGGATCTTCTTCAGTTTATCAGGACTAGCTCTGAGTTTTTGGGAGGAGTATGGCAGGGACCATAAGGGGGATAGACTTGTAGCGCATCCAATAGTTCTGAGTTCCATTGGAAAGGATCCAATCTGATCTCGAGAATGGGCTAGTTGATGAAGTACGATGCAGTCATATAGTGTTTCAAGAAGGCAGTTCAGTTAGTGGCTCCGTCAGGGGAGAAGATTGAGTATCAGGCAGCCAAATCCTCAAAGCATGGTCAAGTCAATCAGGCTGAAGGCACAGAGTTGAAGGACATTCGAGTGGTGATCGAGTATCCAGATTTGTTCCCAGATGAATTGCCAGGTATGCCTCCGGAACTTGAAGTTGAATTCGTTATTGAACTTATGCCAGGCACAGCACCCATAGCTAAAAGACCATATAGAATGGGGGTAAAAGAATTAAAGAAACTTAAAGAAGAATTGAGGGCCTTACTAGCTAAGGGGTATATTCGTCCTAGCTCTTCACCTTGGGGAGCTCCAGTGTTGTTTGTTGATAAGAAAGACGGGACACAGAGGATGTGCATAGACTATCGAGCCCTCAATGAGGTCACCATCAAGAACAAGTACCCACTGCCAAGGATCGATGATCTCTTTAACCAATTGAGGGGAGCTTGTGTGTTCTCCAAGATCGATCTCAGATCGGGCTATCATCAGATGAGAATTCGGGTGACAGATATCCCCAAGACAGCTTTCACTACCCAGTATGGCTTGTATGAGTTCACAGTTATGTCCTTTGGGTTGACTAATGCGCCGGCCTACTTCATGTATTTGATGAACAGCGTGTTCATGGATTATCTCGACAAGTTCGTTGTGGTGTTTATTGATGATATTCTTGTTTTCTCCAAGAATGAGGAAGAGCATGAGGAACATTTGAGGTTAGTGATGCAGAGACTCCGAGAGCATCAGTTGTATGCTAAGTTGAGCAAATGTGAATTCTGGCTGAAGGATGTATCATTCTTGGGCCATGTGTTGTCAAATGGAGGTGTCGCAGTTGATCCGAAGAAGGTCAGAGATGTTCTCAACTGGATCCCACCGCAGAATGTCAGTGAGATCAGGAGTTTTCTCAGAATGGCAGGCTACTATCGGCGTTTTATTGAGGGATTCTCCAAGATTGCCAAGCCCTTGACATCCTTGCTAGAGAAGAATGCCAAGTTCGTGTGGACACCGCAGTGCCAAGCTAGCTTTGAGGAGTTGAAGAAAAGGCTGACCACTGCACCAGTATTGGTACTGCCAGATGTTACTAAGAGCTTCTTAGTGTATTGTGATGTGTCTCGTCAAGGATTGGGATGTTTACTCATGCAGGAGGGCAGAGTTGTGGCATATGCATCCAGACAGTTGAGAAGACCTGAGCTGAATTACCTGACACATGATCTGGAATTGGCAGCCGTGGTACACGCGTTAAAGATCTGGAGGCATTATTTGATTGGGCACAAGTGCGACATCTATACTGACCACAAGAGCCTTAAGTATGTGTTCACACAATCCGAGTTGAATATGAGGCAACATCGTTGGCTTGAGAAGATCAATGACTTTGAGCTGGAGATTCATTACCATCCAGGGAAGGCTAACTTGGTGGCCGATGCTTTGAGTAGAAAGAGTTATGCGAATGTGCTGACAAGTCAGAATTTGTCGGAAGAGCTTAGTTGGGAATTCGAACGCTTGAACTTGGGTATGGTAGCCAACGTGACTGAGCTAGAAGTGGAGCCAACTCTTGAACAGGAGATCCAAAAAGGTCAATTGGAGGATGAGGAAATCAAGGAATTGATTAAGAAGGTTGGGACAGATAAAGCACCAGGATTCCGATTGGATGATCAAGGAATAGTGTGGTATGGTAACAGAATAGTGGTGCCAGATCAGCAGCATATCAAGGATGTTATCTTACGGGAAGCGCGCGAGTCAGCATATTCCATTCACCCGGGAAGTACCAAGTTGTACTTGGACCTCAAGGAAAGATTTTGGTGGTATGGTTTGAAGCGCGATGTTGCAGCACACGTAGCTCTTTGCGATGTATGCCAGAGAGTCAAGGCCGAACATCAGAGACCGGTAGGTTTGCTTCAGCCTATGAAGATACCAGAGTGCAAATGGGAAGAAGTGGGTATGGACTTTATAACAGGACTGCCCCGCACACAGAGAGGTTATGACTCTATATGGGTGATAGTGGACCGATTGATGAAGGTGGCTCACTTTATTCCGGTGAAGACTACATATTCCGGTGCCAAACTAGCAGAGTTGTATATGGATCGGATTGTATGTCTGCATGGGGTACCTAAGAAGATAGTGTCAGACCGAGGCAGTCAGTTTACGTTGCACTTTTGGCGCAAGTTACATGAGTCCATGGATACTAAGCTTCACTTCAGTTCCGCTTACCATCCGCAGACAGACGGTCAGACTGAGAGGACAAATCAGATACTGGAGGACATGTTGAGGGCATGTGCATTACAGTATGGGAGTAGTTGGGAGAAGAGTTTGTGTTATGCAGAGTTCTCGTACAACAACAGCTACCAACAGAGTCTCAAGATGTCACCGTTTGAGGCGTTGTATGGAAGGAGGTGCAGGACACTGTTGTTATGGAATCAGACCGGAGAAGGTAAAGTATTTGGAGCTGAAGTCCTGAAGCAGGCAGAAGAGCAAGTGCAGGTTATCAGGCAGAATCTGAGAGCCGCACAGACACGGCAGAAAAGTTATGCAGATGTAAGTCGTCAAGATCTCAGCTTCGAAATTGGCGACTTCGTTTATCTCAAAGTGTCACCAATGAGAGGTGTGAAGAGATTCAATTTTAAAGGCAAACTAGCACCTCGCTACATTGGACCTTTCAAGATCTTGGAACGTAGAGGTGAAGTGGCTTATCAGCTAGAGTTACCAGAGAGATTGGCAGGAGTGCATGACGTGTTCCATGTGTCCCAGCTGAAGAAGTGTTTACGGGTGCCAGAGGAACAAATTCCGTTGGAGGAGTTGAATGTGCAGGAGGACCTTACTTACGAGGAGTATCCGGTTAAGATTTTGGAAGAATCTGAGAGGGTCACCAGGAACAAAGTGATACGTATGTGCAAGGTTCAGTGGAATCGTCATACAGAGGATGAGGCAACCTGGGAATGGGAGGATGATCTCAAGGCAGAATATCCACATCTCTTCCAATCCACGTCCGAATCTCGGGGACGAGATTCATCTTAACGGGGGTAGGTTTGTAACACCCTAAAAATGCCCTATTTAGAATTTAGTAATTAATTGGCTTTTTATATTTAAGTGTTCATGAAAAATGTAGGGAAAATAAAATTTTCAATAATTAAAAGCAAATATAGGGTATAGAAACATTATTGTTGCATTCATGCTGGAACATTTATTTTTGATTGTTGAATTCAAATTTAAATTTAAATTTGAATTCAAATGAGAGTTTGAATAAAAAAAACCATTTCTTTTCCTCTCTTTTTCTCCCTCCTGTTTTCAGCCCAGCCGGCCCACTCTTTCTCCCCTTTCTTCTCTTCCCTGCGTAGCCCAGCAACTTCGCGCGGCCCAGCAGCAGCCCGCCAGCCCGCCGCGCGCCTCTCTCTCTCCTCTGCGGCTCACAGCCCGGTCCCACCTATCGGCGCTGTCTTCCTCCGCCAGCGCTGTGCCCGCCTCCGCCTGAGTCGCTGACAGCCCAGGCCCACCCGTCAGCCCTTCCTTCTTCCCCCGCCGTGTCCGAGCAGGACTCCACCGCCGCCGTCGTTTCCTCGCCGTGCCGCGCCCGAACTCCGCTCGGCTTGGCCCGCACGCCAAGGACTCTCCCCAGCCCCTATTTAAGCGCCACCACCCCCCCTCCTTTGAGCCCTAGCCCCCGCGCCTCAAACCCTAGCCGCCGCCGCCATTGTCGACCCGAGCTCGACGCAGCCGTCGTTCCGCCCGCGCATTGCCGCCAAAGGCTTGCCCCGAAGCTTCGCTGTGTGGTGAGGAACTCGCCGAGCCTCTTTACCCCCTCTCTCTTGCTCTCTCACGCGCGCACGACCTCGCCGGTGTTCATCGACCACCGCCGCTCGACGCTAGCCGCCTCCACCGGCCGATCCTAGACCACGACCCCTAAAATCGATTCCCCACCTTCTCCTCTCTCTCCAGGACCAATCGCGGCGAGTTTTGGTCCACCATAGCCCCAAGCCGAGCCAACTCCGGCGAGCCCCGCCACGTCTCGGCGAAGCGCCACCGCGTCTCCAGCGACCCCTTGAGCCCGATCTGATCTCAGCCGTAGGATTCAAAACCGACGGCCAGATCTAAAAACCCGATCCAGACCCGGTCCGGTTCACCGTGGACCCGTGGACCGTGGTCTATGGCCGGTCCACGGCATAGTGCCCCGTGACGTTAGCCGACGTCAGCCGTCAGCCGTCGCCGTGGCAGTTTTGCAAAAGGGCCCCTCTGTTTTTCGGAAATCAACCCGCAGTCCAGATCTATTCAAAAGTATTTACAACTAAGTCCTTTTTTCTTTCAGTTTAGCCCCTGCTCTTTTGAAAAATAGTGTCCGCTGTCCTAGGTGTCGTTTTTACCCTGTAGCCCTCGAGTTTTTATATGAAATTATTTTTTAGGTCCCTGGTTTCTTTCAAAAACACCCCTGGAAGCCTAAAACTTTCACCAGCAAGCCCTTAGAGCCCGTTTTAAGCATAGTTTCTCCGTTTTAACTCTGATTTGAGTGATTCTCGCGCTCATGTGTTCGTAGTGAAGCGTACAGTAACTCTAAAGCCTTCTTTTCATCTTTTGTTTATCTTTGGTGTACTGTTATGTGACATCTCTGATGTAAAAGTATTAAAAGTACACTTAAAACAAGTACAAAAGGGAATTATGGGTCGGAATTCAAACATCCATCAAAAATTCAAAATTGAAATTCAAAAACAAGGGTTGTTTGACACCCAACTGAAATCTCAAAATTTTTGTACTAAACTTGAAAATCTTCAAAAATAAAAGTTGTTTGTCATCACAAATAAGTCCTAGTCACTGTTTGGAACTTTTGAAAATTTTGCAGTTTAGCCCCTCAAAAACTCGAAATACAGTTCTGGGCACCTTTTTGTAATTGGGTTGTTTGAGCGTGAAAAATTTGAAATTTCAGGTTCACCCCAAAAAGAAAGTTGTGTCCCACCTCTCAAACTCCAAGTTTTATTTTCACACTTTTTCATGTTCAGTTCAAATTTTTGGAGAAAATTCATTGGGGCAAAAGGAGCTCCACGGGCGCCAACAGTCGCCCTGGCGCGCCCCTGCTCCAGCCGGGAGCCGGCCGCCACGTGGCCGGCGAGCAGCGGAGGGAGCGCTGAGGTGGCCTGGCCGCGGTGTCGGGTGGCGCTTGTCCTCGAGCGTTTGTCCGAGCTATCCGCGCCGTCACATCGCCGCTCGTCCGCTCACCTCGCCTCGCGCCGCGCGAACGCCATCATGGCGGTCGAGCGCCGCCATGGCCACGCGCGCGCGCGCGTCGCGCGAAGCCGCTCCGCGGCAGATTCTCTGCTCGCTCCGCGCCAAGACGCTCTGCCGAGGATCTTCCACTGCTCCACGCCACAATCCCCGGCCCCCAACCCCGTGCGTGCGCTCTGCCCGAGCTCGCCGCGCCATCAATGGCGACCGCGACAGCCCGCACGCGCACACACGCCACCGAGGCCGCTCAGTGCCTCTAGCGCACCCCAAACGCTACCCTGAGCATCCCCATTCCTTCCCCCAGCCAGTGCCCAGTCTCTCTCACTCTCCTCGCGCCTCGCTCCGTCGTCTTCCACCTCGCACCGCACGGACCGAGCCGAGCTTCGAGACAAAATTCGCCCTACACTCTCCACCATTCCCAAATTCATCGCGCACGAAGCTAGACCCCTCCACTAGCCTCCCATTCCCCCACTCCGCACGAGCCATCATCGCTCCTCCGGCGAGAAATCGAGATTTCCCCCAATCTCCATTTTTCGGCCGCCGGAGCACCCTCACGTCGAGACCCTACTACGAGCTATCCCCGAGGTCAACCGAGCACGCCAGCAGCTTCCCCAAGCTCCACTGGTGCTCTAGGACCCCTTCAACCTCGGAGAACGCCACCGACCTCGCCGGCGTAGATGCCGTGGTGACCGCGCCGCCACAGCATCGCCGCCGGCCATCTTCCGAGCTTCCCCCGGCCTCCCAACCGCCACCAATCGACTCGTGGTGAGCCACTGATGCTTTTCCCCCACTTCCCCGACCCAAGCTCGCCGTCGTTTGGCCGGCGTAACTCCGGCGATGACCCAAGGACCAAAGTTCATCGTCTTCGTTTTTCTAGGGTCCTCTGCGCAAAAGTTAGGGACTGATTTGAAAGGTTTTGAAAGTTCTAGGGTCTCCGGCGTAAAAAGATTCTTAAACTTAGATCTAATTTTCCCAAATCTTGTAAAATCCGTTAAAAATCGTACAAAAAATGAGAAAAATGCACGAAAATGCTCCCTGGGCTCGTGAGGTTGTAAACTCCAATCTCCTTTAAGCATGTATATACTTTTGGTGAACCATTTTTGAATTAAAATTCAAACTGTAAAATTTGAAACTTGTGCACCATTTCAAATCCAGAGCTCCGCTAGGGTTGATCTTTGGATATGTTGTTTGTAGTGACTTTGGACAACATGTGTCCAAAGGGGACCTATAAATATGGACCGTAGCTTCAGTTATGAATTAAAATGTGTTTCCTGTCTTTTTGTAGTCCAGAAACTGTTAAAAATAATCCATGCAGTGAAAAATCACCATTTTTCTCCAGAGGCCTAAAAACTTGTTAGCACATCTGTTAAAAATGCAAAACTTAATTTTTGCTCTGTTTACACTAGCAAATAAATAGATATGTGCTTTTGGATAGAAATTTATTGAGGACTGTCCAAGGGTTATTTTGAGCCACCACTTGGCCAGAGCCCTCCTTGCACTCATGACTAGCTTTTTGGTAGGAAAATTTCCTGATTTGGATGTATTTTCAATTTTATATGAATTTATTTCCTTTCTGCAGGCAGCAGTTTGAATTATTTTTAATAAATTTTGTGTAGCTCAGATTTAGCTAAATTTTGGAGTGAGCTTAGCTCTTATACTCCAGTAGCTGTCATAAAGTTTATAGATAAAAAGGATGAACAGAAAGTGAGAAACAAAAATGAGAAGGAATCTATGTGGAAATTGATTTATATAAAAGAATAAACCTTTTTGATAATTAGTTAGAATAAAATAAGGAGAATCTAAAATTCCAGAACAGCACCCTAATTTCCAAATAATAAATAGAAATTCTTTTATATATGTACACAATCACCATCAAGGATGAATAAAAATTCCCCACACCACTACTCTACTTTTGTGAAGGAAATAGAAGTACTTAAGCATGTCTAGGTGAATATGGCCTTCAAGGCCTTAATCTTGGAATCAATAGGCAGCCACAATAAGTTATGCATCTCATGTAGAAGGCGCTGTTCCGGACGGCACCTACCATCTCATCCCCGCCGACGAGGAAGGAATCCCGGAGGGAGGTGCCGGCGAAGGATCGACCAACCCGGAGGCTAACCCCTAGCTAGAGCAAGAAGGCAAGCCCCAGAGCATAACCTAACCTTTAAATTTTATGCATCTATGATTTCCCTATGCTTGTGCATTTACGTTTCAAGGAGTTGATTGAATACCTTAGCTGCACATTTCCTAGTACCTATGACTTGCAACACTAGTATGAAAGGATCGATAGGGCATTGCTTTAGGTCCGTTACAAGTCGAGTGATTTCCTGTCACTCGTGAGACATAGGAGTTGCTTGTCTTTTCTTAGGTTGGTGTGGCGGACCACTCCGAAATTATTCCAAGTTAAGTACCCCGGGACCACTAACCGAGTAGTCAGGCACTTAATCCGGAATAAGCTGGAGCGCCGTCGGATTAAACCCGATTAACCACGTTCTTTTCTCAATCGAAACAACAGCACGCCCACACGAAGGTGAGTTCCAGAGATTACAACATTCCACAAATTAACTTACACAAATAGGTATCACAAGTTATTACAAACCAAGTTTGAAATGAAATCAGAGTATCAAAGTCTTGCAGCGGAAATAAAATAGTTCATTGCAGCGGAAGTAAATAAACTAACGACGATACAAATAACACCATGCTGAAGCCTGCCACGGTGCTACTCCTCCTGATCCTCGGCAGAGGACGGAACCCATTCGATGTGCCAGCCAGGTCGAACCTGGGTAGGCCAAGACAAAGCATCGACATCCAAGGTGTACCTGTAAATTAATGCCACAAGCAAGGCTGAGTATACTAATACTCAGCAAGGCTTACCCGTCGGGTGAAAACTACATCACCGACATCTAGACCATGAGAGGCTTTTGGCTGGTGGGTTTGTTTGCCAAAAAGCGACTAAAAGTAGGTCCTTGCTTTCGAGTTTTAGCATCATATTCTAGTAAATTTAACCATTCTAGATTAGCATCCTCTCTAAGCATACAAGTGGTGCAATACAATTTAATTCATACAACAAGTTTATCAATCTCAAAGTTCCACTTGTTACTCAATGTAGCAGGGCGGTCAAGCAGTCTCATTAACCGCGAGAAGCGGACAGTTCGAACCGAATTTTGCTACCTGGCCAGGGGAAACCCAACACACACGGATACTCTGCTTGCTATAAAAGGCACAAGCATTTCCCAACCTTTCCCATCGATCCACAATTCGGAACCGGGTCCATTTCCTTAGGATAAAGGTTTACTGCTTCACTCACAGTCTCACGCATATATCCACAAGTGTACGGCAGGGGAAAACAAAGTTTCCAAGGAGAGATGGCTATCGGCCCTAGCTGCTTCAATCTGGTACCGGGCTTACCGATCCCCATACATCGGCATGCATGTGGTACGTTCAAAAACTTGACACACTCAACCACACATTTCGACCTTAATCAATTATCATACACGGACGGGAGATCTACATCTATCATCCCGCCCGTCAATCCTTATGATTCCAACATAAGAAAAGACAAGCAACTCCTATGTCTCGCGAGTGACAGGAAATCACTCGACTTGTAACGGACCTAAGCAATGCCCTATCGATCCTTTCATACTAGTGTTGCAATTCATAGGTACTAGGAAATGTGCAGCTAAGGTATTCAATCAACTCCTTGAAACGTAAATGCACAAACATAGAGAATTCAAAGTGCATAATTTGGTAAAGTTAGGCTATGCTCCGGGGCTTGCCTTCTTGCTCGAACTGGGGGTTAGCCTCCGGGTTGGTCGATCCTGCACCGGCACCTTCCTCCGGGACTTCTTCCTCGTCTGCGGGAATGAGGTGGTAGTTGCCGTCCGGGATGGCGCCTTCTACATGAGATGCATAACTTAGGGTGGCTGTTCTGGAATTTCAGATTCCATTTATTTTATTCTAACTAACTACAAAAAGGTTTATTCCTTTATATAAATCGATTTCCATCTAGATTACTTCGCATTTTTGTTTCTCCTTTTCTGCTCATCATTTTTATCTATAAACTTTATGACAGCTACTGGAGTATAAGAGCTAAGCTCACTCCAAAATTTAGCTAAATCTGAGCTACACATGATTTATTAAAATTAATTCAATCTGCTGCCTGCAGAAATAAAATAAATTCATATAAAATTGGAAATACATCCAATTCAGGAAATCTTCCTACCAAAGCTAGTCATAAGTACAAGGAGGGCTCTGGCCAAGTGGTGGCTCAAAATAACCCTTGGGTAGTCCTCAATAAATTCCTATCCAAAAACACATATTTATTTATTTGCTAGCCTAAACAGAGAAAAAATTTGAAATGGTGCACTACTTTCCATTTTCATAGTTTGAATTTTAGCTCAAAAACAGTTCATCAAAAGAATAAACAAGTCTAATAGGGATTGTAGTTTAGACTCTCACGAATCCAGAGAGTATTTTTGTGCATTTTTCTGATTTTTGTACGATTTTTAATGGATTTTACAAGATTCGGGAAAAACAAATCTAGTTTTAGGAATCTATTTTCGCAGGGAACCCTAGAACTTTCAAAACTTCGCGAACGAGTCCCTGAACTTTTGCGCAGAGACCCCTAGACAAACGAAGACGATGAAGGAAGGCCCTCGGCTCTCGGCGGAGTTGCGCCGGCCAAACGGCGGCGAACTAGGCTCGGGGAAGTGGGGAAAAAGCTTCCTGGGCTCACCACGAGTCGTTTGGGGACGGTTTGGAGGCCGGGGGTGGTCGGAGTTGCGCCGGCGACGAGGTGGTGGCGGCGCGGCCGCCGCGGCTTCTACGCCGGTGAGCTCGGGGTCGTTCGCCGAGGTTCGAGGGGTCCTAGAGCACCAGTGGAGCTCGAGGAAGCCAATGGCGTGCTCGGTTGACCTCGGGGACGGCTCGGAGTAGGGGCTCGACGTGCGGGTGCTCCGGCGGCTGGAAATGCGGACTTGGGGAAAATCCGATTTCTCGCCGGAGAGTTGGGGATAGCTCGCGAGAAGTGGGGGATTGGAAACTAGGAAGGTGGTCTAGCTCTGTGTGCGAGGGATTTGGGAATGGTGGAAAGTGGAGGGCGAATTTCTCGGAGAAGCTCGGCTCGGTTCGCGCGGCGCGAGGAAGAAGAAGACCGAGCGAGCGCGGGGAAGTGGAAATGGCCAAGTGAGCGAGTGAGAGGAGGGGTGGGAGTGCGCGGTGGAGTGCTTGGGCACGCGAGAGTGGCACAGTGCGGCCTCGGGAGCGTGCGAGCACGTGGGTGGCTGTCGCGGTCGCCATTGATGGCGCGGCGAACTCGAACAGAGCGCACACGCGCGGTTGGGCGTCAAAGATCATCGCGTGATGAAGTGGAGATCCTCAGCAGAGGCTTTGGCGCGACGCGAATGGACTCTACCGCCTGCAGTGCGCTCGGCGCGGCGCGAGCGCACGTGCGGCCATGGCGGCGCGCGACCGTATGATGGCGCTCCGCGGCGCGAGGCGAGGCGACGGCGGCGAAGTGATGGCTCGGGAGTGGCCGGACAAGAGCTAGGCGACAAGCGCCAGCGTCCGCCGCGGCTTGGCCAGCTCAGCGCCGCCTGCGCCGCTCGCCGGCCACGTGGCGGCCGAGCTCCGGCCAGCGCAGCGCGCGCCAGGGGCACTGTAGCATGCCCGTGGAGCTCCGATTTCCAAATTCGAATTTTCTCCAAAAATTCAAACTGAACTTCGAAACGGGTAAAATTAAAAGTTGGGGTCTGAGGTGTGGGACACAACTTTCGAGCTTGGACCAGGCACTTCGACCAGGCGCTACGGCGCTTCGAGCTTGAGCCGCAAGCTCGAGCTTGCCGAGCCTCGAAGGGTCGGAAACGCCACTCGAGCGTGACGGAACGTCGCTCGAGGGTAAGACCTCGAGCTTGGCTGCGGAGCCTCGAGCGTGCCGGAACGTCGCTCGAGGGTGAGTGCCCCCTCGAGCTTGGCTGTGGAGCCTCGAGCGTGACGGACGGCGGGGCCTCGAGGGTGCTATCGTGCGGCCTCGAATCGTGACGGAAACTACTGGCTAGGCTCGATCGTCACGGACATAGCTCGATCGTGACGGATATACGGCTAAGCTCGATCGTGACGGACATCCGGGCTAAGCTCGATCGTGACGGACATCCCCGCTCGAGGGTCATCGAGCGGAACGAACGCCGAGGCGAGGTTGTCGCGAAGGGCTGTAGGTGTAGGTGATGACAACTACTCTTTTGGTCCGAGATGTTTAAGTTCAGCACCAAAAATCTTGAGATTTCAGTTGGGTGCCCAAGGTCCTTTGCTTTTGAAGTTAAAATTGAATTTTGATGAATTTTTGAGTTCCAACACCACTTTTTCCCCTTTTTAACCTGTTTTAAAAGTACTTCCAATATTTTTTTACATCAGGGATGTCACAGCCTACCCCCCTTACAAAGAATCTCGTCCCGAGATTCGATTGCACTTAGGAACAAGGTGGGAAAAGGTACCTTGGTCTAAGAAAGGATGTCGGGGTAGTTCTTCTTAAGATAGTCCTCGGTTTCCCACGTGGCTTCATCCTCGGAGTGATGACTCCACTGAATTTTGTACATTTTAACTCCCTTCCGTCGTGTTTGTCGCTCTTTCTCGTCGAGGATTTTAACGGGATGCTCATCGTAAGAGAGATCCGGTTCAACCGAGAGTTCCTCTTGTTCAACGACTTCGGTCGGAACACGTAGACACCTCTTAAGTTGAGAAACATGAAATACATCATGTACAGCTGAGAGTTTTTCGGGAAGCTTCACTTGATAGGCTACCGGCCCACATTGTTGAGTGATTTCATACGGGCCGATATAGCGAGGTAGCTTTCCTTTTAGTCCAAATCTTTGCACACCCTTGGTCGGGGAGACCTTAAGATACACGTGATCACCTACTTCAAACTGAAGTGGTTTCCGCCGCTGATCAAAGTAGCTCTTCTTTCTTCTGCCTCCTTCACAAGGTCAGGGCCATAAGCATACCTCTCGCCTACCTGGGACCAACACAACGGGGTCCGACATCTCCTACCATACAAGGCTTCGAAAGGAGCCATTTTAAGACTCACTTGGTAGCTGTTGTTATAGGAGAATTCGGCCAGAGATAGACACTTCTCCCAATTCTTTCCATAATGGATAACCCAAGCTCGAAGCATATCCTCAAGTATTTGATTTACCCTTTCTGTCTGCCCATCGGTCTGTGGGTGATATGCTGAACTACGGATCAGTTTGGTGCCTAGGGACATTTGCAATTGTTCCCAAAAGCGTGCTACGAACAGAGCACCACGATCTGAAATTATCGTCTTGGGTACCCCATGTAGACAAACGATCCGCTCCAAATAAATCTCCGCGTACTTCTTAGCGTTATAAAAGGTATTGACCGGAATAAAATGTGCGGTCTTGGTAAAGCGATCCACAATTACCCAAATGGAGTCATGCCCCTGAGGGGTTCTGGGAAGTCCAACAATAAAATCCATGTTTATGTCTTCCCACTTCCATGAGGGAATAGGTAGAGGTTGAAGCGTGCCTGCTACCTTCAAGTGGCTGGCCTTAACCCGCTGGCAGGTGTCACATTCCGACACATATGTGGCAATTTCTCGCTTCATCCGAGTCCACCAAAAGTTTTGTTTCAAATCTTGGTACATTTTAGTGCTGCCGGGATGGATAGAAAATTTAGAGAGATGTGCCTCATCCATAATCTTCCTCCGGAGTTCCGTGTTTTTGGGCACCACGAGGCGATGTCCAAACCACATCACTCCCTGCCCATCAAACCGGAAACACTTGTACTTCTCTTTCACCTTCTCCTTGGACAATTTCCTTTTAAGGATTTTAATGCTCGCGTCATTTAATTGGGCTACAACAATCTGATCGTGCAAGGTTGGTTCCACTGCAATATGGCTGAAATACCCGTGTGGAACAATCTCCAAATTGAGCTTTGCCATTTCATGACACAGGGTGTCAGCGTAGGACTCCACGGAAAGACAATGACAATGAGCCTTGCGGCTTAGTGCATCAGCAACTACATTAGCCTTCCCGGGGTGATAATGCACACTAAGGTCATAGTCCTTTGCTAACTCCAACCATCTTCGCTGTCTCATATTCAAATGTGCCTGAGTGAAGACATATTTGAGGCTCTTGTGGTCTGTGTATATGTTGCAGGGAACACCCATCAAATAGTGTCTCCACATCTTGAGAGCATGAATGACCGCTGCTAACTCAAGATCATGCGTGGGGTAGTTTTGCTCATGAGGCCGAAGTGCTCGAGAAGCATAAGCAATGACTCGGTTCTCTTGCATGAGAACACAGCCAAGGCCGGTGCCTGATGCATCGCAATAGACATCATAGGGCTTGGTGCAATCGGGCTGAGCCAAAACTGGGGCTGAAGTCAAATGTCTTCGCAAGGTGTGGAAAGCTTCATCGCATTTGTCATTCCACTCAAATTTGACTCCCTTCTTTAAGAGTTCGGTCATGGGCTTCGCAATCCGAGAGAAGTCCGGAATAAAACGGCGGTAATAACCGGCTAAACCCAGAAAACTCCGAATCTCGTGGACAGAAGTAGGTGGTTGCCAATCCAACACCTCTTGCACTTTGGTTGGATCCACGGATATACCATCCTTGGAAACCGTGTGACCTAAAAACTTCACGCTCTCTAGCCAAAATTCACACTTGGAGAACTTGGCGTAGAGCTGGTGATCTCTCAATCTCTGAAGAACAATGCGAAGGTGCTCGGCATGCTCTTCCTCATTCTTAGAATATATAAGAATGTCATCAATGAAAACCACCACAAACTTGTCTAGTTCAGACATGAAGACCGAATTCATGAGGTACATGAAGTAGGCTGGGGCATTGGTGAGTCCAAAAGACATAACCAAGAATTCATAAAGTCCATAACGTGTGGAAAAGGCAGTCTTTGGAATGTCACAAGGCCTAATTTTGATTTGGTGATAGCCAGAGCGAAGGTCAATCTTGGAGAACACTCTGGCGCCAGGTAGTTGGTCAAACAAGATGTCAATACGGGGGAGTGGGTACTTGTTCTTAATAGTTACCGCATTGAGAGGCCGGTAATCAATACACAACCTCAAGGAATGGTCCTTCTTCTTCACAAAGATAGCGGGACATCCCCAGGGTGATACACTTGGACGAATGAAACCTTTATCTAGCAATTCTTGGAGTTGAATTTTTAATTCAGCCAATTCATTGGGCGGCATTCTATATGGTCTCTTTGATATAGGTGCTGTGCCAGGTTGAAGTTCAATCACAAATTCAATGTCCCTATCCGGCGGCATCCCAGGTAAGTCATCCGGAAATACATCGGCATACTCACATACCACCGGAATGTCCTTTAGTTGGGTTTCTACCATTGCATAAGCACACGCATCGACACAAGTCCGTTGTGGCAGATATAGCACACTCGGGCCCTGCGTAGGCGAGTTTATCTCAACAACTCGTTCCGCAACATCTAGGACAACCTTATGTTGAGTCATCCAATTGGCTCCTAACACAATGTCAATTCCTTCCATTCCCAGCAGAATCAAATCAGTAGGAAATGTTTTACTTCCCAGCCTGATCGGAACCTTGTGGGTGACTTGGTTGGATGCAATTTTACCTCCCGCAGTTGATATCACGTATGATGATTTGGTATGGTACGATTTTAATCCGCATTTCACATGAAACCTTGTGCTTATAAAACTATGTGTTGCCCCGGAATCAAACAATATCACAGCAGGTTGAGTGCAGATAGGGAAAGTACCAGTCATGTCTGGGGCTCCCTCGGGTAGGTCGGCCAAGGTGGTGTAGTTGAGCCGTCCTTGCCGAACTTGCACACGCTGCTGCTGCTTGCCCTTGCCTTGCTGAGTTCCCGAGCGTTGGTTTTGCTGCTTGTTCTGCGGGCAATCCTTGATAAAATGATCTTTACTTCCACACTTGAAGCACTAATAGCCGGCTCCAGGGCGAGCTGGCTGCTGTGCATTTTGCCTTGGTGCTTGCTGCTGCTGCGGCGGTGGAGGGAAACGAGGCGCGTTAGGCTGTGGCGGCCTAGCAACCCATCCACCTCCCTGAGGTGCCCTGGACTGTCCCTGCGGTGCAGCCGGGGGAACCAAGCGGAACCTCTGTGGCTGCGCGCTCGACGGTCCAGCGGGAGTCTTCCTCTTCTTCTCCGCCTTGTGCACCACATTGGCGTCTTCCTGAGCGATGGCAAGGTTCACGAGATCGCCGTACGAGGCAGCACGGGTGGTGGCCAACTGTGCCTTTAACTTGGTGTTAAGGCCACGTCGGAACCTCTCTAGCTTCTTCTCGTCGGAGTCGGCGTGATGACCCGCGTAAGGGCACAGACCATTGAAGGCCTGGGAGTACTGGAGCACTGTGCGGGTACCCTGGGTCAGCGCCAAAAACTCATTCAGCTTTCGCTCCACCAGACCGGCCGGAATGTGATGAGCCTTGAATGCAGCCTTGAACTCATCCCACTCAACCACATGACCCTCCTGCTGCAGGGCCAGATAGTTCTCCCACCATAGGAGAGCTGCGCCGCGGAGCTGCTGCGCCGCGAACACTACCTTGCGGCTGGAAGTGCAAGGCGTCGCCAGGATGGTAAACTTTGACTCGATAGCTCGAATCCAGGTGTCGGCCTCCAAGGGCTCATCAGCTCGTGAGAAAATCGGTGGGTGCGCTGCCAGAAAATCCTCATATCTGGCCACCTGAGGCTGAGGGGCCCGTTGACCTCCCTGCTGAAGCATCTGCTGCTGCATCATCTGCTGCTGATGCTGCAGGTTCCGGAGAATCTCCGTTTGCGTGGCATACAGCTGCTGCCACGTCGGAGGTTGCTGCGGTGGAGGAGGTGGCGGTGGCTGTTCCTGCCCCTCTGGCCCCTGCTGGTTAGCGTTGGAGCCACTAGCGTCGTGACCGCTGCGGGTGATTGCCATCTGCAGTAGGGACTTGTATTAGCCACATTCCATAAGCTTGCATAATGAATGACAAGATAGAACGTGACAATATATTAAGTGTACTGCGCAGAATGACAAATCAGCACGCAGTTCGGGAGAAAAATCATATCTCCCAACAGGAAACAAGTCAAATGCTCCCATTCGGTCAGTAGCTCGGAAATTTTATGCTCTACAACTTTCATGTTGGGCTCGGAATCAAATTCGGACTGGAACTAAGCCGAAAAATTCAATCTTTAGCTCTCTGCATTTGCTGTTTTTCAGCAGGCCGAGCTGTAGTGTTTTGGTTGCCATTTTTATTTCGCTTCACCAATGGGGTTGCAATTTGGTGATCATTTTGTTTGACAAATTCCAAACAACTTTGTAGTTCACATCACAGCCCAGAAATGAATGGAAAACCCATCAATAATTAAAACAAGGTCAGCTGCAGAATGTTTTCAACACCGCTGTAACAACATCATCAAGTTTTGATCCCACAACCACATCATTAATTTACATTGCCACCAAAAGATAAAAGGAGAAGCTCAACTCCATCTAGCCTATTATAACATGAAGCCAAAATCTAGGCCTAGCGGAGGAGTAAACTTGCTACTACCACTCTAAAAATCATCCAAGTTGTTAGCGGTAGCCTCGCTGCCCATAGGTGAAGGTGGAGCTGGAAGGGGCGGCATGTCATCCTCCGTGTCCATGTCGGAATCAGGGGCCTCTCCTTCACCATTCTCTCCTTCTTGCTCAAGAAGGTGTTGAGCGTCATGGGCGGCAAGCATAGCATTTGCATGCTCCAAGGTACCATGTACCTCCTCAAGCTCATCTCTAGTTTGTGCTAACTCATTCTGGGTGTTGTTGTGTGCAATCTGGAGGTCATTCAATTGCCTCTCTAAGTCAGCAATCATGGCATCTCTAGTGGTCACCTCAATGGACAAAGAGGTCCTCTCAACCCCTATGTCACGGGCGCGAGCGGACATGTCCATAGCAATGTTGAGCATCTCGCTCTGCGACCGTCCAAGAAGTGCCTGCAAACGGTGATACGCCCGTATCCATCTCATCATCAAAGCGGCTGCTGCGACGGGGTTCTCCGCTATCCTCAAAGGAGAGCTAAGGTAGCGCCTCATCCAGTGGGGATCATCCGGCTGAGTTGGTGGAAACAGCCCAAGCAACTGGTGCTCTACCAAGCTCTGGTTCTGAGCACAAAAAGAACTGATGCCATTCAAGGCAGCTAGCTCACAAGTCGTCTCCATGTGGTGTCCATGAACTTCCACCGTCCAGGTGGGGGAACTAGGACACGGCGGGTGACGGTGTACCACCAAACGCACACGGGAACGAGTCACACCACGGTCTCGGATGAGGATTCTCTCATATTGTGGCGGTGTAGGGTAGCCAAGTGCCTGTAGAACCGACCACAAGATGCTAGGGAAGCCTTCCCATCCCAAGCAATCAGAGAAAGACACGTCGTTGGGGTAGCTAGCCAGGTCAGCGAGGGCGTCCATCTGAACCAAAAGGAAAAAGGGGCAAGGGTGAGCACCGGGTAGCGCCAAAGAATAAGAACAGATTCTGTGCAGGGTGGTAAAAATTACAAAACTAGAAATCCACAAACTCAAAAATTCCCAAATTTGGCCAGAACATTGTTTAAGTAATTCCTAACAAGTTTCATGTTGGAGGTTTGAGCAGAAACTGTCGTTAAGATGGTGTAAAAATTAAATTTTTATCTCACTGTCCCCAGAAATTTCCAGCAGACAGGGGGTTACCATTTTTAGCATAACTCCAATTTTACTGAACCATTTTCGTTGAAATTTCTCCAGCATTTACTTCATAATATTTATGACAACTTTCGTGTTGAACACTTTTTCGTTTGACAACGTTTTCAGTTTCGAATTAAGGGTGCAAACAGATTGTTCTCAGCAGGATTTTTGGGTTGTGATTTCAATTTCTTTGACGGCGGTTCAATTTGGTCATGTGTTAAAAGTCGATATTAATTCAGCGAGATGCAATGCATGAGCGGCCTGTTCGTCCTCACCACACACGTGCCAATAACTTTTGGCATACGAAGTTAGTGCCGGTGGCTAGGCAATATCCGTCTCTCCCTATATTAACTAGCCGAACTTTTCTAACCGTTCATCTTACGGAATCGTGGTTAGTGTACCTGCAGAAAATTCCATTCCAGAGCATGTATAATCAACCTTTCGTGCCAGCACTCACGAAAGCGTCTCCATTCATTACCACTCACTATAGAGGTGGCACCCGAACGTTTAACATTGAACGGGCAATGTTCATATGTCACCAAAGCAACATATTGACAGTTTCATACGCTATTGAAATAGCGTATTGACTTTGTGCCGCCATCATATTTGCATATGATGCCGTGGTACGCTACAGCAATCGCCGTACCTTGCGCCCACCATTCTATTCTAGTTTCATACGCCGTCACAGCGTATTGACTATGTGCCGCCACTATATTTTCATATAGTGCCGTGGTACGTTACAGCAATCGCCGTACCTTGCGCCCACCATTGCGTAAAGTAAATGACAGAATGAAATGTGCTGGAAGTCAGTATAATATACTATTTTCCACCTATCATATCGTGATCCCTTAACCCACATAGGCTTCACGCTCTAGGTAACATCCTTAGCGGTCCTAAGATAACCTTCCTTCGCAAAACGCGTCGGAAGCACGAGTTGGCAAGTTTTATTCAAAAATTGTTTATTAAAGGTCTGTTGCTTTCTCCGGTGCGCTGTTTCGGCTCTGATGCCAGCTGTGGCGGACCACTCCGAAATTATTCCAAGTTAAGTACCCCGGGACCACTAACCGAGTAGTCAGGCACTTAATCCGGAATAAGCTGGAGTGCCGTCGGATTAAACCCGATTAACCACGTTCTTTTCTCAATCGAAACAACAGCACACCCACACGAAGGTGAGTTCCAGAGATTACAACATTCCACAAATTAACTTACACAAATAGGTATCACAAGTTATTACAAACCAAGTTTGAAATGAAATCAGAGTATCAAAGTCTTGCAGCGGAAATAAAATAGTTCATTGCAGCGGAAGTAAATAAACTAACGACGATACAAATAACACCATGCTGAAGCCTGCCACGGTGCTACTCCTCCTGATCCTCGGCAGAGGACGGAACCCATTCGATGTGCCAGCCAGGTGGAACCTGGGTAGGCCAAGACAAAGCATCGACATCCAAGGTGTACCTGTAAATTAATGCCACAAGCAAGGCTGAGTATACTAATACTCAGCAAGGCTTACCCGTCGGGTGAAAACTACATCACCGACATCTAGACCATGAGAGGCTTTTGGCTGGTGGGTTTGTTTGCCAAAAAGCGACTAAAAGTAGGTCCTTGCTTTCGAGTTTTAGCATCATATTCTAGTAAATTTAACCATTCTAGATTAGCATCCTCTCTAAGCATACAAGTGGTGCAATACAATTTAATTCATACAACAAGTTTATCAATCTCAAAGTTCCACTTGTTACTCAATGTAGCAGGGCGGTCAAGCAGTCTCATTAACCGCGAGAAGCGGACAGTTCGAACCGAATTTTGCTACCTGGCCAGGGGAAACCCAACACACACGGATACTCTGCTTGCTATAAAAGGCACAAGCATTTCCCAACCTTTCCCATCGATCCACAATTCGGAACCGGGTCCATTTCCTTAGGATAAAGGTTTACTGCTTCACTCACAGTCTCACGCATATATCCACAAGTGTACGGCAGGGGAAAACAAAGTTTCCAAGGAGAGATGGCTATCGGCCCTAGCTGCTTCAATCTGGTACCGGGCTTACCGATCCCCATACATCGGCATGCATGTGGTACGTTCAAAAACTTGACATACTCAACCACACATTTCGACCTTAATCAATTATCATACACGGACGGGAGATCTACATCTATCATCCCGCCCGTCAATCCTTATGATTCCAACATAAGAAAAGACAAGCAACTCCTATGTCTCGCGAGTGACAGGAAATCACTCGACTTGTAACGGACCTAAGCAATGCCCTATCGATCCTTTCATACTAGTGTTGCAATTCATAGGTACTAGGAAATGTGCAGCTAAGGTATTCAATCAACTCCTTGAAACGTAAATGCACAAACATAGAGAATTCAAAGTGCATAATTTGGTAAAGTTAGGCTATGCTCCGGGGCTTGCCTTCTTGCTCGAACTGGGGGTTAGCCTCCGGGTTGGTCGATCCTGCACCGGCACCTTCCTCCGGGACTTCTTCCTCGTCTGCGGGAATGAGGTGGTAGTTGCCGTCCGGGATGGCGCCTTCTACATGAGATGCATAACTTAGGGTGGCTGTTCTGGAATTTCAGATTCCATTTATTTTATTCTAACTAACTACAAAAAGGTTTATTCTTTTATATAAATCGATTTCCATCTAGATTACTTCGCATTTTTGTTTCTCCTTTTCTGCTCATCATTTTTATCTATAAACTTTATGACAGCTACTGGAGTATAAGAGCTAAGCTCACTCCAAAATTTAGCTAAATCTGAGCTACACATGATTTATTAAAATTAATTCAATCTGCTGCCTGCAGAAATAAAATAAATTCATATAAAATTGGAAATACATCCAATTCAGGAAATCTTCCTACCAAAGCTAGTCATAAGTACAAGGAGGGCTCTGGCCAAGTGGTGGCTCAAAATAACCCTTGGGTAGTCCTCAATAAATTCCTATCCAAAAACACATATTTATTTATTTGCTAGCCTAAACAGAGAAAAAATTAAGTTTTTCATTTTTCACAGGTGTGCTAACAAGTTTTTAGTCCTCTGGAGCAAAATGGTGATTTTTCACTGCACAGATTATTTTTAAAGATTTCTGCACTGCAAAAAGACAGAAAACACATTTTAATTTATAACTGGAGCTACAGTTCATATTTTTAGGTCCCCTTTGGACACAAGCTGTCCAAAGTAACTACACACAACATATCCAAAGCTCAACCCCGGCGGAGCTCTGGATTTGAAATGGTGTACTACTTTCCATTTTCATAGTTTGAATTTTAGCTCAAAAACAGTTCATCAAAAGTATAAACATGTCTAATAGGGATTGTAGTTTAGACTCTCACGAATCCAGAGAGTATTTTTGTGCATCTTTCTGATTTTTGTACGATTTTTAATGGATTTTACAAGATTCGGGAAAAACAAATCTAGTTTTAGGAATCTATTTTCGCAGGGAACCCTAGAACTTTCAAAACTTCGCGAACGAGTCCCTGAACTTTTGCGCAGAGACCCCTAGACAAACGAAGACGATGAAGGAAGGCCCTCGGCTCTTGCCGGAGTTGCGCCGGCCAAACGGCGGCGAACTAGGCTCGGGGAAGTGGGGGAAAAGCTTCCTGGGCTCACCACGAGTCGTTTGGGGACGGTTTGGAGGCCGGGGGTGGTCGGAGTTGCGCCGGCGACGAGGTGGTGGCGGCGCGGCCGCCGCGGCTTCTACGCCGGTGAGCTCGGGGTCGTTCGCCGAGGTTCGAGGGGTCCTAGAGCACCAGTGGAGCTCGAGGAAGCCAACGGCGTGCTCGGCTGACCTCGGGGACGGCTCGGAGTAGGGGCTCGACGTGCGGGTGCTCCGGCGGCCGGAAATGCGGACTTGGGGAAAATCCGATTTCTCGCCGGAGAGTTGGGGATAGCTCGCGAGAAGTGGGGGATTGGAAGCTAGGAAGGTGGTCTAGCTCTGTGTGCGAGGGATTTGGGAATGGTGGAAAGTGGAGGGCGAATTTCTCGGAGAAGCTCGGCTCGGTTCGCGCGGCGCGAGGAAGAAGAAGACCGAGCGAGCGCGGGGAAGTGGAAATGGCCAAGTGAGCGAGTGAGAGGAGGGGTGGGAGTGCGCGGTGGAGTGCTTGGGCACGCGAGAGTGGCACAGTGCGGCCTCGGGAGCGTGCGAGCACGTGGGTGGCTGTCGCGGTCGCCATTGATGGCGCGGCGAACTCGAACAGAGCGCACACGCGCGGTTGGGCGTCAAAGATCATCGCGTGATGAAGTGGAGATCCTCAGCAGAGGCTTTGGCGCGACGCGAATGGACTCTACCGCCTGCAGTGCGCTCGGCGCGGCGCGAGCGCGCGTGCGGCCACGGCGGCGCGCGACCGTATGATGGCGCTCCGCGGCGCGAGGCGAGGCGACGGCGGCGAAGTGATGGCTCGTGTGGCGGTTCCACTCCGAAATTATTCCAAGTTAAGTACCCTCAGACCACTAATCACGTAGTCAGGCACTTAATCCGGAATAAGCTGGAGCGCCGTCGGATTAAACCCGATTAAACCACGTACTTAACTAGATCGTAACAGCAGCAGGCCCACACGAAGGTGAGTTCCAGAGATTACAACATTCCACAAATTAACTTACACACATAGAGAAGTAGTTATTACAAACCGAGTGCAAATTTTAAAATCAGAGTACACAAGTCTTGCAGCGGAATCTAAAGTTCAACATAACTGAAATTAGAGTTCATTGCAGCGGAAGTAAATAATCTAACGACGAAACAGGTAACTCCGTGATGAAGCCTGCCACGAAGCTACTCCTCCCGATCCTCGCCGGAGGACGGGACCCATTCGATGTGCCAGCCAGGTGGAACCTGGGTAGGCCAAGTCATAGCATCCACATCCAGAATTATACCTGTAAAATAGTGCCACAAGCAAGGCTGAGTATACTAATACTCAGCAAGGCTTACCCGTCGGGTGAAAACTACATCACCGACATCTAGACAATGAAAGGCTTTTGGCCGGTGGGTTTGTTTGCCAAAAAGCAACTAAAAGTAGATCCTTGCTTTCAAGTTTTAGCACCATATTCTAATAAATTTAACCATTCTAGATTAGCATCCTCTCTAAGCATACAAGTGTAGCAATACAATTTAATTCATAGAACAATTTCATAATCTCAAATTCCACTTATTACTCGATGTGACGTGACGGTCAAGCAGTCTCATTAACCGCGAGAAGCGGACAGTTCGAACCGAATTTGTGCTACCTGGCCAGGGAAAACCCAACACACACGGATACTCTGCTTGAGATAAAAGGTACAAGCATTTCCCAACCTTTCCCATCTATCCACAATTCGGAACCGGGTCCACTTCCTTAGGATGAAGGTTTACTGCTTCACTCACAGCATCACGCATACATCCACGAGTGTACGGCAAGGGAAAACAGAGTTTCCAAGGAGAGATGGCTATCGGCCCTAGCTGCTTCAAGCTGGTACCGGGCTTACCGGCTCCCATATACCGGCATGCATGTGGTACGTTCAAAAACTTGACTTAGTATCCACACCTTCCGACCTTAACCAATTATCAAACACGGACGGGAGATCTACATCTATCATCCCGCCCGTCAATCCTTATGATTCCAACATAAGTAAAGACAAGCAATTCCTATATCTCGCGAGTGACAGGAAATCACTCGACTTGTAACGAACCTATAGCAATGCTCTACCGATCCTTCCATACTAGTATTGCAAGTCATAGGCACTAGGAAAATATTGCAGCTATGGTATTCAATCAACTCCTAGAAACGTAATGCACAAACATAGAGAATTCAAGTGCATAATTTAGTGAGAGTTAGGTCATGCTCCGGGGCTTGCCTTCCTGCTCGGGCTGAGAGTTAGCTCCTGCGTTGGTCACGTCTGCACCGGCGTCGGGCTCCGGAACTTGCTCCTCTTCTGCGGGGACGAGGGTGTAGTCGCCGTCCGGAAGAACGCCTTCTACATGATATGCATAAGTTTTAAGGCGGCTGCCCTTTTGATGCTAAGACTAGGGCCTTGAAGGCCATATTCACCTAGACATACTTAGATATTTGCATTTTCTCCACCAAAGCAAGGTGTCGGTGTGAAAAAGGTTTTAGTTGAATCCGATGGTGATTGTGTACATATATAAAAGAATTTTATTTATTTCTTCACAAGTTAGGGTGGCTGTTTCTGAATTTCAGATTCTAACCATTTTATTTCAATTAATTACTCAAAAAGGTTTATTCATTTATACATTTCAATTTCCACCTAGATTCTTTCCCATTTTTGTTTCTTCATTTCTGTTCATCAATTTTAGCCATAAACTTTATGACAGCTACTGGAGTATAAGAGCTAAGCTCACTCCAAAATTTAGCTAATTTCGAGTTACACATAATTTATTAAAAATCTATAAACAGCTAGCTGCAGGAAGTGAATTAAAGGCATAATAAATTGAAATTTCATCTATTTCAGGAGATCTTCCTACCAAGGCTAAGCAATATCATGAGGAGGGCTCTGGCCAAGTGGTGGCTCAAAATAACCCTTGGGTAGTCCTCATTATTTTTCTATCCAAAAACACATATTTAATTATTTGCCATTCTAAACAGAGCAAAAATTAAGGTTCTCATTTTTAACATGTGTGTTAACAGGTTTTAAGTTCTCAGGAGCAAAATGATGATTTTTCGCTGCACAAATTATTTTTAACAATTTCTTTACTGCAGAAAGTCAGAAAACACATTTAAATCTATAACTAGAGCTACACATCATATTTTTGAGTCTCCTTTGGACACAAGCTGTCCAAAACCACTACTAACAACATATCCAAAGCTCAACCCCAGCGGAGCTCTGGATTTGAAATGGTGCACAACTTTAGGTTTTCACAGTTTGATTTTTAATTCAACAACAGTTCACCAAAAGCATACACATGTCTAATAGAGATTGTAGTTTAGACTCTAACGATTCCAGAGAGTATTTTTGCATATTTTTCTGATTTTTCTACGATTTTTAATCGATTTTACAAGTTTCGGGAAAAATCAAATCTAGGGTAAGAATCTATTTTCACCGAGAACCCTAGAACTTTCAAACTTTCGCGAACAGGTCCTGCACTTTTGCACGAAAGACCCTGGAAAGAGGTAGACGATGAACAATGGCCCTCGGGAGCTCGCCGGAGTTACGCCGGGCAAACCACGGCGAACTGGGCTCGGGGAAGAGGGGGAAAAGGGTCCTTGGCTCACCACGAGTCGTTTGGGCACGGTTGGGAGGCCGGGGGTCGACGGAGTTACGCCGGCGACGAGGAGGTGGCGGCGCGGCCGCTGCGGGGTCTGCGCCGACGAGCTCGGTGCCGCTCGCGGTGGGGAAAGAGGTCCTAGAGCACCAGCAGAGCTTGGGGAAGCCAACGGCGTGCTCGAGGAGGCTCGGGGAAGGCTCGGAGTAGGGTCTCGACGGTGAGGTGGTTCGACGGCCGGAAAAGTCGATTTGGGGGAACTTGGAAATTCGAGCTCGGGAATGGGCAATGTGCTGGGGAAAGTTGGGGGAAACGGAGCTAGGGGAGTGGTCTAGCTGTGCGCGGAGTGGATTTGGGAATGGGGGATCGAGCGCGACGAATTTCTCGAATTGCTTCGGTTCGGCTTGCGCGTCGCGAGGAAGAAGAAGGAGGGGGGGCGCGCGAGGAGGCTCACAGGAGGCTCGAGCGAGTGAATGGGGTGAGTGGGAGGCTCGGTGGAGTGCTCAAGCACGCGAAATGGCCACTGTTGAGCCTCGGGAGCGAGCGAGCGCGCCTGCGCGGCGCGAGCAGGCCGCCATGAATGCGGACCGAGCTCGGGCAGCGCGCGCTCGACTCGACGGGGCGAAGGATCGTCTCAGCATCATCGCGGGGATCTTCTACAGTGGCTTTGGCGCGTTGTGGAGCGGAATCAAGCTTGCAGCGCTGTCCAGCGCGTCGCGCGCGCGCGTGGCCGCGGCGGCGCTCCGACCGCATCATGGCGTCGCGCGGCGCGAGGAGGAGCGAGGCGACGGCGGCGACTTGACCGCGCGGGAGCGAACGGACAAGGGCTAGACGACAACGGCCATCAACCGCCGCGGCTCGGCCAGCTCAGGGCCGCCTGCGCCGAGCTCCGGCCGCGTGGCGGCCGAGCTCTGGCCGGCGTCAGCCGCGCCAGGGGCACTGTTCCCGGCTCCAGGAGCTCCGAGTTTGAATTCAAATTTTCTCCAAAATTTTGAACAGAACGTGAAAAAGTGCAAAAATAAAAGTTGTAGATTGAAGGATGGGACACAACTTCCTTTTTGGGATGAACTTGAAATTCTAAGTTTTTCAAGCTCAAAAAGCCCAAAAACAGAAATGTGCCAAAATCGGAAATTTGAGTTTTCGAGGGACTAAACCGCAAAATTTTCAAAAATTCCAAACAGTGATTAGGGTTTAATTTTGATGCCAAACAACTTTTATTTTGGGAGATTTTCAAGTTTAGTACAAAAATCATGAGTTTTCGGTTGGTGCCCAATAATCCCTGTTTTTGGAGTTTAATTTGAATTTTTGGTGAATTTTTGAGAGATTTTTGAATTCCAACCTTAAATCTCTGTTGCATTAATCTTAAATGCACTTTTTAGTTAATTTGACATCAGAGATGTCACAGCCTACCCCCCCTTAAAAGGAATCTCGCCCCGAGATTCGATTACGCTTAATGGTAAAGAGGGGAAAAGAATACCTCAGCTTATGAAAGTATGTCGGGGAAATTCTTCCGGAGATAATCCTCGGTTTCCCACGTGGCTTCGTCTTCAGAATGATGACTCCACTGAATTTTATACATTTTCATTCCCTTCCTTCGTGTCTGTCGCTCTTTCTCGTCGAGGATCTTGACAGGATACTCATCATAAGAGAGATCCGGTTCAACCGAGAGTTCCTCTTGTTCAACAATTTTGGTTGGAACACGAAGACACCTCTTGAGTTGAGAAACGTGAAACACATTATGTACCGCTGAAAGTCTCTCGGGAAGCTTCACTTGATAAGCTACCGGCCCACATTGTTGAGTGATTTCATACGGGCCGATATAGCGAGGTGCAAGCTTGCCTTTGAGTCCAAACCTTTGCACACCCTTGGTCGGGGAGACCTTAAGATACACATGATCACCAACTTCAAACTGAAGTGGCTTCCGCCGCTGATCAAAATAACTCTTTTGTCGTGATTGGGCGGTTTTCAGATTCTCCCGAATGATCCCAACCTTTTCTTCGGCTTCTTTCACAAGGTCAGGGCCATAAGTGTACCTCTCGCCTGCCTGGGACCAACACAACGGGGTCCGACATCTCCTACCATATAGGGCTTCGAAAGGTGCCATTTTTAAACTCGTTTGGTAGCTGTTATTATAGGAGAATTCAGCCAGGGATAAACATTTCTCCCAATTCTTCCCATAATGGATAACACATGCTCGAAGCATATCCTCAAGTATTTGATTTACCCTTTCTGTTTGCCCATCGGTCTGTGGGTGATATGCTGAGCTGCGGATCAGTTTGGTGCCTAAGGACATTTGCAATTGCTCCCAAAAGCGTGCTACGAAAAGAGCACCACGATCTGAAATTATCGTCTTGGGTACCCCATGTAGACAAACGATCCGCTCCAAATAAATCTCCGCATACTTTTTAGCAGAATAAGTGGTATTGACTGGAATAAAATGTGCGGTCTTGGTAAGGCGATCCACAATTACCCAAATAGAATCGTGGCCCTGAGGGGTCCTGGGAAGTCCAACAATAAAATCCATACTGATATCTTCCCACTTCCATGAGGGAATAGGTAGAGGTTGAAGCGTGCCTGCTACCTTCAAGTGGCTGGCCTTAACCCGCTGGCAGGTGTCACATTCCGACACATATGTGGCAATTTCTCGCTTCATTCGAGTCCACCAAAAGTTTTGCTTCAAGTCTTGATACATTTTGGTGCTGCCGGGATGAATAGAAAATTTGGAGAGATGAGCCTCATCCATAATCTTCCTCCGGAGTTCCATGTTTTTGGGCACCATGAGGCGGTGTCCAAACCATAGGACTCCTTGCCCGTCTAACCGGAAGCACTTGTACTTCTCCTTCACTTTCTCTTTAGACAATTTTCTTTTGAGCACTTTAACGCCCGCATCATTTAGTTGTGCCATAACAATCTGATCGTGCAAGGTTGGTTCCACTGCAATATGGCTGAAGTACCCGTGTGGAACAATCTCTAAATTGAGCTTTGCCATTTCGTGACACAGGGTGTCTGCGTAGGACTCCACGGTAAGACAATGGCAACGAGCCTTGCGGCTGAGTGCATCCGCAACTACATTCGCCTTCCCGGGGTGATAATGTACACTAAGGTCATAGTCCTTTGCTAACTCCAACCATCTGCGCTGTCTCATATTCAGATGTGCCTGAGTGAAGACATATTTAAGGCTCTTGTGGTCTGTGTATACGTTGCAGGGAACACCCATCAAATAGTGCCTCCACATCTTGAGAGCATGAATGACCGCTGCTAACTCAAGATCGTGCGTGGGGTAGTTTTGCTCATGAGGTCGGAGTGCTCGCGAAGCATAAGCGATGACCCGGTTCTCTTGCATGAGAACACAACCAAGACCGGTGCCTGATGCGTCACAATAAACATCATACGGCTTGGTGCAATCCGGCTGAGCCAAAACTGGGGTTGAAGTTAAAAGTCTTCGCAGGGCGTGGAAAGCTTCCTCACATTTGTCATTCCACTCAAATTTAACTCCCTTCTTCAAAAGTTCGGTCATAGGCTTCGCAATTCGAGAGAAGTCCGGAATAAAGCGACGGTAGTAGCCGGCTAATCCCAGAAAACTCCGAATCTCGTGGACGGAAGTAGGTGGCTGCCAATCTAGTACCTCTTGTACTTTGGATGGATCTACGGATATACCATCTTTGGAAATCGTGTGGCCCAAAAACTTCACACTCCCTAACCAGAATTCACACTTGGAGAATTTGGCGTAGAGTTGGTGGTCTCGCAGTCGCTGAAGAACAATGCGAAGGTGCTCAGCGTGCTCTTCCTCATTCTTGGAGTATACAAGAATGTCGTCGATGAAAACCACCACAAACTTGTCTAATTCAGACATGAAGACCGAGTTCATGAGGTACATGAAATAGGCTGGGGCGTTGGTGAGTCCAAAAGACATGACTAGGAACTCATAGAGTCCGTAACGTGTGGAGAAGGCAGTCTTCGGAATATCACAAGGTCTGATTTTTATTTGGTGATAGCCAGAGCGAAGGTCAATCTTGGAGAACACTCTGGCGCCAGCTAGTTGATCAAACAGGATGTCAATTCGGGGTAACGGATACTTGTTCTTAATAGTTACCGCATTGAGAGGCCGGTAGTCAATACACAACCTCAAGGAATGGTCCTTCTTCTTCACGAAGATAGCGGGACATCCCCACGGTGACACACTTGGGCGAATGAAACCTTTATCTAGCAATTCTTGGAGTTGAATTTTTAATTCAGCCAATTCATTGGGTGGCATCCTATAGGGTCTCTTTGATATAGGTGCTGTGCCAGGTTGCAATTCAATCACAAATTCAACGTCCCTATCCGGCGGCATCCCTGGTAGTCACCTCAATGGACAAGGAGGTCCTCTCAACCCCTATGTCGCGGGCACGAGCGGACATGTCCATGGCAGTGCGGAGCAACACGCTCTGTGACCGACTGAGAAGTGCCTGCAACCTGTGATACGCCCGTATCCACCTCATCATCAAGGCGGCTGCTGCGACGGGGCTCTCCGCCATCCTCAGAGGGGAACTCAAGTAACGTCTCATCCAATGAGGGTCGTCCGGCTGAGTCGACGGGAACAAACCAAGTAACTGATGCTCCACTAACTCCTGGTTTTGAGCAACAAAAGAGCTAATGCCGTTCATGGCAGCTAGCTCGCACGTGGTCTCCATGTGGTGCCCATGCACTTCCACCGTCCAGGTGGGAGAGCTAGGACACGGCGGGTGGCGGTATACCACCAACCGCACGCGGGAGCGAACCACACCTCTCTCCCGGATAATCGTTCTCTCGTACTGCGGCGGCGTCGGGTAGTCCATAGCCTGAAGGACCGACCATAGGATACTGGGGAATCCTTCCCATCCCAAACAGTCAGAGAAGGACACGTCGCTGGGGTAGCTAGCCAAGTCAGCGTTGGAGGCCATCTGAACCAAAAGAAAAAGGGGCATGGTGAGAACCGGTTAGCGCCAAAACAGATTCTGTGTAGGGTGGTAAAAATTACAAAACTCGAAATCTGTAAGCTCAAAAATTCTCAACTTTGGCCAGAACATGGTTTAAGTAATTCCTAACAAGTTTCATGTTGGAGGTTTGGGCAGATACTGTCGTTAAGATGGGGTAAAAATTCAATTTTTACCTTACTGTCCCCAGAAATTCCCAGCAGACAGGGGGTTACCATTTTTAGCATAACTCCAGTTTTACCGACCCATTTTCGTTGAAATTTCTCCAGCATGTTCTTTATAACATTTATGACAACTTTCATGTTGAACACTTTTTCATTTGACCAAGTTTTCAGTTTCGAATTGAAGGTGCAAACAGGCTGTTCTCAGCAGGAATTTTAGATTTTGATTTCAATTTCTTTGACGGCGGTTCAATATGGTCAAGAATTAATTTTGAGATTAATTCAGTGAGATGAAATGCATGAGCGGCCTATTCGATCTCACAAACACACGTGCCAATAACTTTTGGCTTACGAAGTTAGTGCCGGTGGCTAGGCAATATTCGTCTCTCCTTATAGTAACTAGTCGGAATTCTCTAACCGTTTCAACGTACGAAATCGCGGTTAGTGTACCTGCAGAAAATTCATCCCAGAGCATTCATAATCAACCTTTCGTGCCAGCACTCACGAAAGCGTCTCCATTCATTACCACCCACTATAGAGGTGGCACCCGAACGTTTAACATTGAACGGGCAATGTTCATATGTCACCAAAGCAACATATTGACAGTTTCATACGCTATTGAAATAGCGTATTGACTTTGTGCCGCCATCATATTTGCATATGATGCCGTGGTACGCTACAGCAATCGCCGTACCTTGCGCCCACCATCCTATTCTAGTTTCATACGCCATCACAGCGTATTGACTATGTGCCGCCACTATATTTTCATATAGTGTCGTGGTACGTTACAGCAATCGCCGTACCTTGCGCCCACCATTGCGGAAAATAAATGACGGAATGAAATGTGCCGGAAGTCAGTATAATATAATCTTTGCCACCTATCATAACGTGATCCCTTAACCCACATAGGCTTCACGCTCTAGGTAACATCCTTAACGACCCTAACTTATCCTTCCTTTGCAAAGCGCATCGGAAGTACGAATTGGCAAATTTTATTCAAAAATCGTTTATTAAAGGTTTGTTGCTCTCTCCGGGCTGCTGTTTCGGCTCTGATGCCAGCTGTGGCGGTTCCACTCCGAAATTATTCCAAGTTAAGTACCCTCAGACCACTAATCACGTAGTCAGGCACTTAATCCGGAATAAGCTGGAGCGCCGTCGGATTAAACCCGATTAAACCACGTACTTAACTAGATCGTAACAGCAGCAGGCCCACACGAAGGTGAGTTCCAGAGATTACAACATTCCACAAATTAACTTACACACATAGAGAAGTAGTTATTACAAACCGAGTGCAAATTTTAAAATCAGAGTACACAAGTCTTGCAGCGGAATCTAAAGTTCAACATAACTGAAATTAGAGTTCATTGCAGCGGAAGTAAATAATCTAACGACGAAACAGGTAACTCCGTGATGAAGCCTGCCACGAAGCTACTCCTCCCGATCCTCGCCGGAGGACGGGACCCATTCGATGTGCCAGCCAGGTGGAACCTGGGTAGGCCAAGTCATAGCATCCACATCCAGAATTATACCTGTAAAATAGTGCCACAAGCAAGGCTGAGTATACTAATACTCAGCAAGGCTTACCCGTCGGGTGAAAACTACATCACCGACATCTAGACAATGAAAGGCTTTTGGCCGGTGGGTTTGTTTGCCAAAAAGCAACTAAAAGTAGATCCTTGCTTTCAAGTTTTAGCACCATATTCTAATAAATTTAACCATTCTAGATTAGCATCCTCTCTAAGCATACAAGTGTAGCAATACAATTTAATTCATAGAACAATTTCATAATCTCAAATTCCACTTATTACTCGATGTGACGTGACGGTCAAGCAGTCTCATTAACCGCGAGAAGCGGACAGTTCGAACCGAATTTGTGCTACCTGGCCAGGGAAAACCCAACACACACGGATACTCTGCTTGAGATAAAAGGTACAAGCATTTCCCAACCTTTCCCATCTATCCACAATTCGGAACCGGGTCCACTTCCTTAGGATGAAGGTTTACTGCTTCACTCACAGCATCACGCATACATCCACGAGTGTACGGCAAGGGAAAACAGAGTTTCCAAGGAGAGATGGCTATCGGCCCTAGCTGCTTCAAGCTGGTACCGGGCTTACCGGCTCCCATATACCGGCATGCATGTGGTACGTTCAAAAACTTGACTTAGTATCCACACCTTCCGACCTTAACCAATTATCAAACACGGACGGGAGATCTACATCTATCATCCCGCCCGTCAATCCTTATGATTCCAACATAAGTAAAGACAAGCAATTCCTATATCTCGCGAGTGACAGGAAATCACTCGACTTGTAACGAACCTATAGCAATGCTCTACCGATCCTTCCATACTAGTATTGCAAGTCATAGGCACTAGGAAAATATTGCAGCTATGGTATTCAATCAACTCCTAGAAACGTAATGCACAAACATAGAGAATTCAAGTGCATAATTTAGTGAGAGTTAGGTCATGCTCCGGGGCTTGCCTTCCTGCTCGGGCTGAGAGTTAGCTCCTGCGTTGGTCACGTCTGCACCGGCGTCGGGCTCCGGAACTTGCTCCTCTTCTGCGGGGACGAGGGTGTAGTCGCCGTCCGGAAGAACGCCTTCTACATGATATGCATAAGTTTTAAGGCGGCTGCCCTTTTGATGCTAAGACTAGGGCCTTGAAGGCCATATTCACCTAGACATACTTAGATATTTGCATTTTCTCCACCAAAGCAAGGTGTCGGTGTGAAAAAGGTTTTAGTTGAATCCGATGGTGATTGTGTACATATATAAAAGAATTTTATTTATTTCTTCACAAGTTAGGGTGGCTGTTTCTGAATTTCAGATTCTAACCATTTTATTTCAATTAATTACTCAAAAAGGTTTATTCATTTATACATTTCAATTTCCACCTAGATTCTTTCCCATTTTTGTTTCTTCATTTCTGTTCATCAATTTTAGCCATAAACTTTATGACAGCTACTGGAGTATAAGAGCTAAGCTCACTCCAAAATTTAGCTAATTTCGAGTTACACATAATTTATTAAAAATCTATAAACAGCTAGCTGCAGGAAGTGAATTAAAGGCATAATAAATTGAAATTTCATCTATTTCAGGAGATCTTCCTACCAAGGCTAAGCAATATCATGAGGAGGGCTCTGGCCAAGTGGTGGCTCAAAATAACCCTTGGGTAGTCCTCATTATTTTTCTATCCAAAAACACATATTTAATTATTTGCCATTCTAAACAGAGCAAAAATTAAGGTTCTCATTTTTAACATGTGTGTTAACAGGTTTTAAGTTCTCAGGAGCAAAATGATGATTTTTCGCTGCACAAATTATTTTTAACAATTTCTTTACTGCAGAAAGTCAGAAAACACATTTAAATCTATAACTAGAGCTACACATCATATTTTTGAGTCTCCTTTGGACACAAGCTGTCCAAAACCACTACTAACAACATATCCAAAGCTCAACCCCAGCGGAGCTCTGGATTTGAAATGGTGCACAACTTTAGGTTTTCACAGTTTGATTTTTAATTCAACAACAGTTCACCAAAAGCATACACATGTCTAATAGAGATTGTAGTTTAGACTCTAACGATTCCAGAGAGTATTTTTGCATATTTTTCTGATTTTTCTACGATTTTTAATCGATTTTACAAGTTTCGGGAAAAATCAAATCTAGGGTAAGAATCTATTTTCACCGAGAACCCTAGAACTTTCAAACTTTCGCGAACAGGTCCTGCACTTTTGCACGAAAGACCCTGGAAAGAGGTAGACGATGAACAATGGCCCTCGGGAGCTCGCCGGAGTTACGCCGGGCAAACCACGGCGAACTGGGCTCGGGGAAGAGGGGGAAAAGGGTCCTTGGCTCACCACGAGTCGTTTGGGCACGGTTGGGAGGCCGGGGGTCGACGGAGTTACGCCGGCGACGAGGAGGTGGCGGCGCGGCCGCTGCGGGGTCTGCGCCGACGAGCTCGGTGCCGCTCGCGGTGGGGAAAGAGGTCCTAGAGCACCAGCAGAGCTTGGGGAAGCCAACGGCGTGCTCGAGGAGGCTCGGGGAAGGCTCGGAGTAGGGTCTCGACGGTGAGGTGGTTCGACGGCCGGAAAAGTCGATTTGGGGGAACTTGGAAATTCGAGCTCGGGAATGGGCAATGTGCTGGGGAAAGTTGGGGGAAACGGAGCTAGGGGAGTGGTCTAGCTGTGCGCGGAGTGGATTTGGGAATGGGGGATCGAGCGCGACGAATTTCTCGAATTGCTTCGGTTCGGCTTGCGCGTCGCGAGGAAGAAGAAGGAGGGGGGGCGCGCGAGGAGGCTCACAGGAGGCTCGAGCGAGTGAATGGGGTGAGTGGGAGGCTCGGTGGAGTGCTCAAGCACGCGAAATGGCCACTGTTGAGCCTCGGGAGCGAGCGAGCGCGCCTGCGCGGCGCGAGCAGGCCGCCATGAATGCGGACCGAGCTCGGGCAGCGCGCGCTCGACTCGACGGGGCGAAGGATCGTCTCAGCATCATCGCGGGGATCTTCTACAGTGGCTTGGGCGCGTTGTGGAGCGGAATCAAGCTTGCAGCGCTGTCCAGCGCGTCGCGCGCGCGCGTGGCCGCGGCGGCGCTCCGACCGCATCATGGCGTCGCGCGGCGCGAGGAGGAGCGAGGCGACGGCGGCGACTTGACCGCGCGGGAGCGAACGGACAAGGGCTAGACGACAACGGCCATCAACCGCCGCGGCTCGGCCAGCTCAGGGCCGCCTGCGCCGAGCTCCGGCCGCGTGGCGGCCGAGCTCTGGCCGGCGTCAGCCGCGCCAGGGGCACTGTTCCCGGCTCCAGGAGCTCCGAGTTTGAATTCAAATTTTCTCCAAAATTTTGAACAGAACGTGAAAAAGTGCAAAAATAAAAGTTGTAGATTGAAGGATGGGACACAACTTCCTTTTTGGGATGAACTTGAAATTCTAAGTTTTTCAAGCTCAAAAAGCCCAAAAACAGAAATGTGCCAAAATCGGAAATTTGAGTTTTCGAGGGACTAAACCGCAAAATTTTCAAAAATTCCAAACAGTGATTAGGGTTTAATTTTGATGCCAAACAACTTTTATTTTGGGAGATTTTCAAGTTTAGTACAAAAATCATGAGTTTTCGGTTGGTGCCCAATAATCCCTGTTTTTGGAGTTTAATTTGAATTTTTGGTGAATTTTTGAGAGATTTTTGAATTCCAACCTTAAATCTCTGTTGCATTAATCTTAAATGCACTTTTTAGTTAATTTGACATCAGAGATGTCACAGCTCGGGAGTGGCCGGACAAGAGCTAGGCGACAAGCGCCAGCGTCCGCCGCGGCTTGGCCAGCTCAGCGCCGCCTGCGCCGCTCGCCGGCCACGTGGCGGCCGAGCTCCGGCCAGCGCAGCGCGCGGCAGGGGCACTGTAGCATGCCCGTGGAGCTCCGATTTCCAAATTCGAATTTTCTCCCAAAATTCGAACTGAACTTCGAAACGGGTAAAATTAAAAGTTGGGGTCTGAGGTGTGGGACACAACTTTCGAGCTTGGACCAGGCACTTCGACCAGGCGCTACGGCGCTTCGAGCTTGAGCCGCAAGCTCGAGCTTGCCGAGCCTCGAAGGGTCGGAAACGCCACTCGAGGGTGAGTGCCCCCCTCGAGCTTGGCTGCGAAGCCTCGAGCGTGACGGAACGTCGCTCGAGGGTAAGTCCTCGAGCTTGGCTGCGGAGCCTCGAGCGTGCCGGAACGTCGCTCGAGGGTGAGTGCCCCCTCGAGCTTGGCTGTGGAGCCTCGAGCGTGACGGACGGCGGGGCCTCGAGGGTCCTATCGTGCGGCCTCGAATCGTGACGGAAACTACTGGCTAGGCTCGATCGTCACGGACATTGCTCGATCGTGACGGATATACGGCTAAGCTCGATCGTGACGGACATCCGGGCTAAGCTCGATCGTGACGGACATCTCCGCTCGAGGGTCATCGAGCGGAACGAACGCCGAGGCGAGGTTGTCGCGAAGGGCTGTAGGTGTAGGTGATGACAACTACTCTTTTGGTCCGAGATGTTTAAGTTCAGCACCAAAAATCTTGAGATTTCAGTTGGGTGCCCAAGGTCCTTTGCTTTTGAAGTTAAATTTGAATTTTGATGAATTTTTGAGTTCCAACACCACTTTTTCCCCTTTTTAACCTGTTTTAAAAGTACTTCCAATATTTTTTTACATCAGGGATGTCACAGTTGGAATCATAAGGATTGACGGGCGGGGTGATAGATGTAGATCTCCCGTCCGTGTATGATAATTGATTTAAGGTCAAAACGTGTGGTTGAGTGTGTCAAGTTTTTGAACGTACCACATGCATGCCGATATATGCGAATCGGTAAGCCCGGTACCAGATTGAAGCAGCTAGGGCCGATCGCCATCTCTCCTTGGAAACTTTTGTTTCCCCTGCCGTACACTTGTGGATATATGCGTGAGACTGTGAGTGAAGCAGTAAACCTTTATCCTAAGGAAGTGGACCCGGTTCCGAATTGTGGATCGATGGGAAAGGTTGGGAAGTGCTTGTACCTTTTATAGCAAGCATTATCCGTGTGTGTTGGGTTTCCCCTGGCCAGGTAGCAAAATTCGGTTCGAACTGTCCGCTTCTCGTGGTTAATGAGACTGCTTGACCGCCTTGCTGCATTGAGTAACAAGTAGAACTTGGAGATTGATAAACTTGTTGTATGAGATAAGTTGTATTGCACCACTTGTATGCTTAGAGAGGATGCAAATCTAGAATGGTTAAATCCAATAGAATATGATGCTAAAACATGAAAGCAAGGACCTACTCTTAGTTGCTTTTTGGCAAACAAACCCACCAGCCAAAAGCCTCTCATGTCTAGATGTCGGTGATGTAGTTTTCACCCGACGGGTAAGCCTTGCTGAGTATTAGTATACTCAACCTTGCTTGTGGCATTGATTTACAGGTACAATGTTGGATGTGGCAGTCGATGCTTTGACTTGGCCTACCCAGGTTCCCCCTGGATGGCACATCGAGTGGGTTCCGTCCTCTGCCGAGGAACGGGAGGAGTAGCACCATGGCAGGCTTCAGCATGGTGTTACTTGTATCGTCGTTAGTTTTATTCCGCTGCTATGAACCTTTATTTCCGCTGCAAGACTTTGATACTCTGATTTAAAATTTCGAACTTGGTTTGTAATAACTTTGAGATTCTATTTGTGTATGTTAAATTTGTGGAATGTTGTAATCTCTGGAACTCACCTTCGTGTGGGCGTGCTGTTGTTTCGATCGGGAAAAGTACGTGGTTAAATCGGGTTTAATCCGACGGCGCTCCATCTTATTCCGGATTAAGTGCCTGACTACTCGATTAGTGGTCCCGGGGTACTTAACTTGGAATAATTTCGGAGTGGTCCGCCACAGCTGGCATCAGAGCCAAAACAGCACACCGGAGAGAGCAACAAACCTTAAATAAACATTTTGGAATAAAATTTGCCAACTCGTACTTCCGCCGCGCTTTGCGAAGGAAGGTTATTATTAAGACCGTTAAGGATGTTACCTAGAGCGTGAAGCCTATGTGGGTTAAGGGATCACGATATGATAGGTGGCAAATAATATATTATACTGACTTCCAGCACATTTTATTCTGTCATTTACTTTACGCAATGGTGGGCGCAAGGTACGGCGATTGCTGTAACGTACCACGGCACTATATGAAAATATAGTGGCGGCACATAGTCAATACGCTGTGATGGCGTATGAAACTAGAATAGCATGGTGGGCGCAAGGTACGGCGATTGCTGTAGCGTACCACGGCATCATATGCAAATATGATGGCGGCAGAAAGTCAATACGCTATCTCATGAGCGTATGAAATTGTCAATATGTCACCTTGGTGACATATGAACATTGCCCGTTCAATGTTAAACGTTCGGGTGCCACCTCTATAGTGGGTGGTAATGAATGGAGACGCTTTCGTGAGTGCTGGCACGAAAGGTTGATTATACATGCTCTGGAATGAAATTTTCTGCAGATACACTAACCGCGAATCCGTATGATTGAACGGTTAGAAAAGTTCAGCTAGATAATATAGGGAGAGACGGATATTGCCTAGCCACCGGCACTAACTTCGTAGGCCAATGTTATTGGCATGTGTGTTGGACAGAACGAATAGGCCGCTCATGCATTGCATTTCGCTGAAATAATATTGAATTTTAACATGTGGCCAATCGAAACCGCCGTCGAAATTCAAATCACAACCCAAATTTCTGCTGAAACCAGTCTGTTTGTACCTTTAATTCGAAATTGAAAACGTTGTCAAACGAAAAAGTGTTCAACATGAAAGTTGTCATAAATGTTATGAAGTATATGCCGTAGAAATTTCAACGAAAATGGTTCAGTAAAACTGGAGTTATGCTTAAACTGGTAACCCCCTGTCTGCTGAAAATTTCTGGGAACAGTGAGATAAAAATTGAATTTTTACACTATCTTAACGATAGTTTCTGCTCAAACCTCCAACATGAAACTTGTTTGGAATTACTTAAACAATGTCCTGGCCAAAATTGGGAATTTTTTAGCTCGTATATTTTGAGTTTTAAAATTTTACTACACTGTCCGGAATCTGTTTTTGTTTTCTTTGGCGCTAACCGGATCTCACCCTTGCCCTTTTCCTTTTGGTTCAGAATGGACGCTCACGCTGACTTGGCCAGCTACCCCAACGACGTGTCCTTCTCAGATTGCCTAGGATGGGAAGGCTTTTCTAGCATTCTGTGGTCGGTTTTGCAGGCACTCGACTACCCTACCCCGCCACAGTATGAGAGGACCCTCATCCGAGACCGTGGTGTGACCCGTTCTCGTGTGCGTTTGGTGGTATATCGCCACCCACCGTGTCCTAGCTCCCCCACTTGGACTGTGGAAGTTCATGGACACCACATGGAGACGACTTGCGAGCTAGCTGCCTTGAATGGCATTAGCTCTTTTGTTGCTCAGAACCAGGAGTTGGTAGAGCACCAGTTGCTAGGGTTGTTTTCACCGACTCAGCCGGATGATCCCCATTGGATGAGACGCTACCTTAGCTCCCCTTTGAGGATGGCGGAGAACCCCGTCGCTGCAGCTGCACTGATGATGAGGTGGATTCGAGCTTACCACTGTTTGCAGGCACTCCTAGGACGGTCGCAGAGCGAGATGCTCAACCTTGCTATGGACATGTCCGCCCGTGCCCGTGACATTGGGGTTGAGAGGACCTCATTGTCCATTGAGGTGACCACCAGGGATGCCATGATTGCTGATTTGGAGAGGCAACTGAATGACCTCCACATTGCGCACAACAACGTCCAAAATGAGCTAGCCCAAACAAGGGATGAACTTGAGGAGGTGCACGGTACCTTGGAGCATGCTAATGCTATGCTAGCCGCCCATGATGCTCAGCACCTTCTTGAGCAAGAGGGAGAGCAAGGAGAAGGAGAGGCCCCTGATTCCGACATGGACACCGAGGATGACATGCCGCCCCTTCCAGCTCCACCTTCACCTATGGGCAGCGAGGCTACCGCTAATAACTTAGATGACTTCTAGAGTGGTAGTAGCAATTTACTCCTCCGCTAGGCCTAAACTTTGGCTTCATGTTGTAATAGGCTAGATGGAGTTGAGCTCCCCCTTTTATCTTTTGGAGGCAATGTAATTTAATGGTGTGGTTGTGATCCAAAAACTTGATGAAAGTTGTAATAGCTGTGTTGAAAACATTCTGCAGCTAACCTTGTTTTAATTATTGATGGGTTTTCCATTCATTTTTGGGCTGTGATGTGAACTACAAAGTTGTTTGGAATTTGTCAAACAAAATGATCACCAAATTTCAACCCCATTGGTTAAGCGAAATAAAAATGGCAACCAAAACACTACAGCTCGGCCTGCTGAAAAACAGCAAACGCAGAGAGCTAGAGATTGAATTTTTCGGCTTAGTTCCAGTCCGAATTTGATTCTGAGCCCAACATGAAAGTTGTAGAGCATGAAATTTTCGAGCTACTGACCAAATTGGAGCATTTGACTTTCTTCCTGTTGGGAGATATGATTATTCTTCCGAACTGCTTTTTGACATGTCATCTTTGTGCAGTAAACTTCAATATATTGTCACGTTCTATCTTGTCATCATTATGCAAGCTTATGAAATATGGCTAATACAAGTACCTACTGCAGATGGCAATCACCCGCAGCGGTCATGACGTTAGTGGCTCCAATGCTAACCAGCAAGGGCCTGAGGGGCAGCAACAGCCGCCGCCACCTCCACCACCGCAGCAACCTCCGACGTGGCAGCAGTTGTATGCCACGGAAACGGAAATTCTACGGAACCTGCAGCATCAACAACAAATGATGCAACAGCGGATGCTGCAGCAGGGAGGTCAATGGGCCCCTCAGCCTCAAGTGGCCCGATATGAGGATTTTCTGGCTACACACCCGCCGATATTCTCAAGAGCCGATGAGCCCTTGGAGGCTGATACGTGGATTCGAGCCATCGAGTCCAAGTTCACCATCCTGGGGACGCCTTGCACTTCCAACCGCAAGGTAGTGTTCACGGCGCAGCAGCTCCACGGCCCAGCTCTCCTATGGTGGGAGAACTACCTGGCCCTGCAGCAAGAAGGTCATTTGGTTGAATGGGATGAGTTCAAGGCTGCGTTCAAGGCTCATCATATTCCTGCCGGCTTGGTAGAGCGGAAGTTGAACGAATTTCTGGCTCCGACCCAGGGTACCTGCACGGTGCTCCAATACGCCCAGGCCTTCAATGGTCTGTGCCCATATGCGGGTCATCACGCCGACTCGGACGAGAAGAAGTTGGAGAGGTTCCGACGTGACCTTAATACCAAATTGAAGGCTCAATTGGCCACCACCCGTGCTGCCACGTATGGCGATCTTGTGAACCTCGCCATCGCTCAAGAAGACGCTAATGTGGTGCACAAGGCGGAAAAGAAGAGGAAAGCTCCCGCTGGACCCTCGAGCGCGCAGCCGCAGAGATTCCGCTTGGTTCCTCCGGCTACACCGCAAGGACAGTCCAGGGCACCTCAGGGAGGTGGATGGGTTGCTAGGCCACCACAGCCTAATGCGCCCCGTTTCCCTCCACCGCCGCAGCAGCAACCAGCGCCAAGGCAGAACGCACCACAACCAGCTCGCCCTGGAGCCGGCTATCAGTGCTTCAAGTGCGGCAGTAACAGCCACTTCATCAAGGATTGCCCGCAGAACAAGCAGTAGAACCAGCGCCCGGGAAATCAGCAAAACAAGGGCAAACAGCAGCAGCGTGTGCAGGTTCGACAAGGACGGCTCAACTACACCACTTTGGCCGACCTACCCGAGGGAGCCCCAGACATGACTGGTACCTTCCCTATCTGCACTCAACCTGCTATGATATTGTTTGATTCCGGGGCAACACATAGTTTTATAAGCACAAGATTTCATGTGAAATGTGGATTAAAATCTTACCATACCAAATCATCATATGTGATATCAACTGCGGGAGGTAAAATTGCATCCAACCAAGTCACCCGAAAAGTGCCAATCAGGCTGGGAAGTAAAACATTTCCTACTGATTTAATCCTGCTTTGTATGGAAGGGATTGACATTGTTTTGGGAGCCAATTGGATGACTCAACATAAGGTTGTGCTAGATGTTGCGGAACGAGTTGTTGAATAAACTCGCCTACGCATGGCCCTAGTGTGCTATATCTGCCACAACGGACTTGCGTCAATGCGTGTGCTTATACAATGGTAGAAACCCAACTAACGGACATTCCGGTGGTATGTGAGTATGCCGATGTTTTTCCGGATGACTTACCTGGGATGCCGCCGGATAGGGACATTGAATTTGTGATTGAACTTCAACCTGGCACAGCACCTATATCAAAGAGACCATATAGAATGCCACCCAATGAATTGGCTGAATTAAAAATTCAACTCCAAGAACTGCTAGACAAGGGTTTCATACGTCCAAGTGTATCACCTTGGGGATGTCCCACCCTCTTTGTGAAGAAGAAGGACCATTCTTTAAGGTTGTGTATCGATTACCGGCCTCTCAATGCGGTGACTATTAAAAACAAATACCCACTCCCCCGTATTGATGTCCTGTTTGACCAACTAGCTGGCGCCAGAGTGTTCTCCAAGATTGACCTTCGCTCTGGCTATCACCAAATAAAAATCAGACCTTGTGACATTCCAAAGACTGCCTTTTCTACTCGTTACGGGCTTTATGAGTTCTTGGTCATGTCTTTTGGACTCACCAATGCCCCAGCCTATTTGATGTACCTCATGAATTCGGTTTTCATGTCGGAACTAGATAAGTTTGTGGTGGTTTTCATTGACGACATTCTCATATATTCCAAGAATGAGGAAGAGCATGCCGAGCACCTTCGCATTGTTCTTCAAAGATTGAGAGACCATCAGCTCTATGCCAAGTTCTCAAAATGTGAATTCTGGTTAGAGAGCGTGAAATTCCTAGGTCACACGGTTTCCAAGGATGGTATATCCGTAGACCCAACCAAGGTGCAAGAGGTGCTAGATTGGCAGCCACCTAGTTCTGTTCATGAGATTCGGAGTTTTCTGGGTTTAGCCGGTTACTATCGCCGTTTTATTCCGGACTTCTCTCGGATTGCGAAACCCATGACCGAACTCTTAAAGAAGGGAGTCAAGTTTGAGTGGAATGGCAAATGTGATGAAGCTTTCCACACTTTGAGAAAACATTTAACTTCAGCCCCAGTTTTAGCTCAGCCCGATTGCACCAAGCCCTATGATGTTTATTGCGATGCATCAGGCACCGGACTTGGCTGTGTCCTCATGCAAGAGAACCGAGTCATTGCTTATGCTTCTCGAGCACTTAGGCCTCATGAGCAAAACTACCCCACGCATGATCTTGAGTTAGCCGCAGTGATTCATGCTCTCAAGATGTGGAGACACTATCTGATGGGTGTTCCATGCAACATATACACTGACCACAAGAGCCTCAAATATGTCTTCACTCAGGCACATTTGAATATGAGACAACGAAGATGTTTGGAGTTAGCAAAGGACTATGACCTTAGTGTGCATTATCACCCCGGCAAGGCTAATGTAGTTGCGGATGCACTAAGCCGCAAGGCTCATTGTCATTGTCTTTCCGTGGAGTCCTACGCTGACACCTTGTGTCATGAAATGGCAAAGCTCAACTTAGAGATTGTTCCACACGGGTACTTCAACCACATTTCAGTTGAACCAACCTTGCACGATCAGATTGTTGTAGCCCAATTAAATGATGCAAAGATTAAAATCCTTAAAAGGAAATTGTCAAAGGAGAAGGTGAAGGAAAAATACAAGTGTTTCCGGCTAGATGGGCAGGGAGTGATGTGGTTTGGACATCGCCTCGTGGTGCCCAAAAACACGGAACTCCGAAGGAAGATTATGGATGAGGCCCATCTCTCCAAATTTTCTATCCATCCCGGTAGCACCAAAATGTACCAAGATTTGAAACAAAATTTTTGGTGGACTCGGATGAAGCGAGGAATTGCCACGTATGTGTTGGAATGTGACACATGCCAGCGGGTTAAGGCTAGCCACTTGAAGGTAGCAGGCACGCTTCAACCTCTACCTATTCCCTCATGGAAGTGGGAGGATATAAGCATGGACTTCATTGTTGGCCTTCCCAGAACCCCTAAGGGGCATGACTCCATTTGGGTAATTGTGGATCGCCTTACCAAGACCGCACATTTTATTCCGGTCAATACCATTTATACCGCTAAGCGGTACGCGGAGATTTATTTGGAACGAATCGTTTGTCTACATGGGGTACCCAAGACGATAATTTCAGATCGTGGTACTCAGTTTGTAGCACGCTTTTGGGAACAATTGCAATTATCCCTAGGCACAAAACTGATCCGTAGTTCAGCATATCACCCTCAGACCGATGGGCAGACAGAAAGAGTAAATCAAATACTTGAGGATATGCTTCGAGCTTGTGTTATCCATTATGGAAAGAATTGGGAGAAGTGTTTATCTCTGGCCGAATTCTCCTATAACAACAGCTACCAAGCGAGTCTTAAAATGGCACCTTTCGAAGCCTTATATGGTAGAAGATGTCGGACCCCGTTGTGTTGGTTCCAGGCAGGCGAGAGGTATACCTATGGCCCTGACCTTGTAAAGGAAGCAGAAGAAAAGGTTAGGATCGTTCGTGAAAATTTGGGAACCGCCCAGTCACGACAAAAGAGTTACTTTGATCAACGGCGGAAGCCACTTCAGTTTGAAGTTGGTGATCACGTGTATCTCAAGGTCTCCCCAACCAAGGGTGTGCAAAGATTTGGGTTAAAAGGAAAACTCGCACCTCGCTACATCGGCCCATATGAAATTACTCAACAATGTGGACCGGTGGCCTATCGAGTGAAGCTTCCCGAGAAGCTCTCAGCCGTACACGATGTATTCCATGTTTCCCAACTCAAGAGGTGTCTTCGTGTTCCGACCGAAGTTGTTGAACAAGAGGAACTCTCGGTTGAACCGGATCTCTCTTATGATGAGCATCCCGTTAAAATCCTCGACGAGAAAGAGAGACAAACCCGAAGGAAAGGGGTTAAAATGTACAAAATTCAGTGGAGTCATCACTCCGAAGATGAAGCCACGTGGGAAACCGAGGACTATCTTAAGAAGAATTACCCCGACATTCTTTCGTAAGCCAAGGTATTTCTTTCCCCACTTTGTTCCTAAGTTTAATCGAATCTCGGGACGAGATTCCTTTTAAGGGGGGTAGGCTGTAACATCTCTGATGTAAAAGTATTAAAAGTACACTTAAAACAAGTACAAAAGGGAATTATGGGTCGGAATTCAAACATCCATCAAAAATTCAAAATTGAAATTCAAAAACAAGGGTTGTTTGACACCCAACTGAAATCTCAAAATTTTTGTACTAAACTTGAAAATCTCCAAAAATAAAAGTTGTTTGTCATCACAAATAAGGCCTAGTCACTGTTTGGAACTTTTGAAAATTTTGCAGTTTAGCCCCTAAAAAACTCGAAATAAAATTCCGGGCACCTTTTTGTAATTGGGTTGTTTGAGCTCGAAAAATTTGAAATTTCAGGTTCACCCCAAAAAGAAAGTTGTGTCCCACCTCTCAAACTCCAAATTTTATTTTCACACTTTTTCATGTTCAGTTCAAATTTTTGGAGAAAATTCATTGGGGCAAAAGGAGCTCCACGGGCGCCAACACTCGCCCTGGCGCGCCCCTGCTCCGGCCGGGAGCCAGCCGCCACGTGGCCGGCGAGCGGCGGAGGGAGCGCCGAGGTGGCCAGGCCGCGGCGTCGGGTGGCGCTTGTCCTCGAGCGTTAGTCGGAGCTGTCCGCGCCGTCACATCGCCGCTCGTCCGCTCGCCTCGCCTCGCGCCGCGCGAACGCCATCATGGCGGTGGAGCGCCGCCGTGGCCACGCGCGCGCGCGCGTCGCGCGAAGCCGCTCCGCGGCAGATTCTCTGCTCGCTCCGCGCCAAGACGCTTTGCCGAGGATCTTCCACTGCTCCACGCCACAATCCCCGGCCCCCAACCCCGTGCGCGCGCTCTGCCCGAGCTCGCCGCGCCATCAATGGCGACCGCGACAGCCCGCACGCGCACACACGCCACCGAGGCCGCTCAGTGCCTCTAGCGCACCCCAAACGCTACCCTGAGCATCCCCATTCCTTCCCCCAGCCAGTGCCCAATCTCTCTCACTCTCCTCGCGCCTCGCTCCGTCGTCTTCCACCTCGCGCCGCACGGACCGAGCCCAGCTTCGAGACGAAATTCGCCCTACACTCTCCACCATTCCCAAATTCGTCACGCACGAAGCTAGACCCCTCCACTAGCCTCCCATTCCCCCACTCCGCACGAGCCATCATCGCTCCTCCGGCGAGAAATCGAGATTTCCCCCAATCTCCATTTTTCGGCCGCCGGAGCACCCTCACGTCGAGACCCTACTCCGAGCCATCCCCGAGGTCAACCGAGCACGCCAGCAGCTTCCCCGAGCTCCACTGGTGCTCTAGGACCCCTTCAACCTCGGAGAACGCCACCGACCTTGCCGGCGTAGAAGCCGCGGCGACCGCGCCGCCACTGCATCGCCGCAGGCCATCTTCCGAGCTTCCCCCGGTCTCCCAACCGCCACCAATCGACTCTTGGTGAGCCACTGATGCTTTTCCCCCACTTCCCCGACCCTAGCTCGCCGTCGTTTGGCCGGCGTAACTCCGGCGACGACCCAAGGACCAAAGTTCATCGCTTCGTTTTTCTAGGGTCCTCTGCGCAAAAGTTATGGACTGGTTTGAAAGGTTTTGAAAGTTCTAGGGTCTCCGGCGTAAAAAGATTCTTAAACTTAGATCTAATTTTTCCGAATCTTGTAAAATCCGTTAAAAATCGTACAAAAATCAGAAAAATGCACGAAAATACTCCCTGGACTCGTGAGATTGTAAACTCCAATCTCCTTTAACCATGTATATACTTTTGGTGAACCATTTTTGAATTAAAATTCAAACTGTAAAATTTGAAACTTGTGCACCATTTCAAATCCAGAGCTCCGCTAGGGTTGATCGTTGGATATGTTGTTTGTAGTGACTTTAGACAACTTGTTTCCAAAGAGGACCTAAAAATATGGACTGTAGCTTCAGTTATGAATTAAAATGTGTTTTCTATCTTTTTGTAGTCCAGAAATTGTTAAAAATAATCCATGCAGTGAAAAATCACCATTTTTCTCCAGAGGCCTAAAAACTTGTTAGCACATCTGTTACAAATGCAAAACTTAAATGTTGCTCTGTTTAGACTAGCAAATAAATAGATATGTGCTTTTGGATAGAAATTTATTGAGGACTGTCCAAGGGTTATTTTGAGCCACCACTTGGCCAGAGCCCTCCTTGCATTCATGACTAGCTTTGTTAGGAAAATTTCCTGATTTGGATGTATTTTCAATTTTATATGAATTTATTTCCTTTCTGCAGGCAGCAGTTTGAATTATTTTTAATAAATTTTGTGTACCTCAGATTTAGCTAAATTTTGGAGTGAGCTTAGCTTTTATACTCCAGTAGCTGTCATAAAGTTTATAGATAAAAAGGATGAATAGAAAGTGAGAAACAAAAATGAGAAGGAATCTATGTGGAAATTGATTTATATAAAAGAATAAACCTTTTTGATAATTAGTTAGAATAAAATAAGGAGAATCTAAAATTCCAGAACAGCACCCTAATTTCCAAATAATAAATAGAAATTCTTTTATATATGTACACAATCACCATCAAGGATGAATAAAAATTCCCCACACCACTACTCTACTTTTGTAAAGGAAATAGTAGTACTTAAGCATGTCTAGGTGAATATGGCCTTCAAGACCTTAATCTTGGAATCAATAGGCAGCCACAATAAGTTATGCATCTCATGTAGAAGGCGCTGTTCCGGACGGCACCTACCATCTCATCCCCGCCGACGAGGAAGGAATCCCGGAGGGAGGTGCCGGCGAAGGATCGACCAACCCGGAGGCTAACCCCCAGCTAGAGCAAGAAGGCAAGCCCTGGAGCATAACCTAACCTTTAAAATTTATGCATCTATGATTTCCCTATGCTTGTGCATTTACGTTTCAAGGAGTTGATTGAATACCTTAGCTGCACATTTCCTAGTACCTATGACTTGCAACACTAGTATGAAAGGATCGATAGGGCATTGCTTTAGGTCCGTTACAAGTCGAGTGATTTCCTGTCACTCGCGAGACATAGGAGTTGCTTGTCTTTTCTTATGTTGGAATCATAAGGATTGACGGGCGGGGTGATAGATGTAGATCTCCCGCCCGTGTATGATAATTGATTTAAGGTCGAAACGTGTGGTTGAGTGTGTCAAGTTTTTGAACGTACCACATGCATGCCGATATATGGGAATCGGTAAGCCCGGTACCAGATTGAAGCAGCTAGGGCCGATAGCCATCTCTCCTTGGAAACTTTTGTTTCCCCTGCCGTACACTTGTGGATATATGCGTGAGACTGTGAGTGAAGCAGTAAACCTTTATCCTAAGGAAGTGGACCCGGTTCCGAATTGTGGATCGATGGGAAAGGTTGGGAAGTGCTTGTACCTTTTATAGCAAGCATTATCCGTGTGTGTTGGGTTTCCCCTGGCCAGGTAGCAAAATTCGGTTCGAACTGTCCGCTTCTCGCGGTTAATGAGACTGCTTGACCGCCTTGCTGCATTGAGTAACAAGTGGAACTTGGAGATTGATAAACTTGTTGTATGAGATAAGTTGTATTGCACCACTTGTATGCTTAGAGAGGATGCAAATCTAGAATGGTTAAATCCAATAGAATATGATGCTAAAACATGAAAGCAAGGACCTACTCATAGTTGCTTTTTGGCAAACAAACCCACCAGCCAAAAGCCTCTCATGTCTAGATGTCGGTGATGTAGTTTTCACGCGACGGGTAAGCCTTGCTGAGTATTAGTATACTCAGCCTTGCTTGTGGCATTGATTTACAGGTACAATGTTGGATGTGGCAGTCGATGCTTTGACTTGGCCTACCCAGGTTCCCCCTGGATGGCACATCGAGTGGGTTCCGTCCTCTGCCGAGCAACGGGAGGAGTAGCACCGTGGCAGGCTTCAGCATGGTGTTACTTGTATCGTCGTTAGTTTTATTCCGCTGCTATGAACCTTTATTTCCGCTGCAAGACTTTGATACTCTGATTTAAAATTTCGAACTTGGTTTGTAATAACTTTGAGATTCTATTTGTGTATGTTAAATTTGTGGAATGTTGTAACCTCTGGAACTCACCTTCGTGTGGGCGTGCTGTTGTTTCGATCGGGAAAAGTACGTGGTTAAATCGGGTTTAATCCGACGGCGCTCCAGCTTATTCCGGATTAAGTGCCTGACTACTCGATTAGTGGTCCCGGGGTACTTAACTTGGAATAATTTCGGAGCGGTCCGCCACATGTTCTAATTTAATGCCTTGTTTGCATGTATGTGTGGATGCTTGTGTGCTGATCGAAGTGAGTAGTTGACGAGCCGTTCGAGTTCGCCGACGATCCCGTTCTCGAAGAGCAGGTGCAACAGTAGTTCACTGAGGAAGGCAAGTATAACACGGACCATCCTTGTTACCTATACACCATTTAATCATACAATTCATATGCATCTGTCTAATATTGTTAAACATTAAGGTTGTACCTAGTCTTTACCTTATTCCTTGTTTACCCGGGTTTTATGCATTATGGTTAGTCTATGCTACGCGTCGCAACCAACATTTATTTTTATGTTAATATTGAATTAATGGTTCACTTCAATGATGATTAAAAGATGCTTTTTAACAACATGGTTCGGGGAACTAGAGCATGTGCTTTGTGCTTTGTTCTAGTATCTTCGAAAGGTTTGGTCTAGGGAATTAGAGCATGTGCTTCGTGCTTTGTTCTAATGTCTCTCCGTAAGGTCCGGTTCTTAAAGCGGCAACCCAGGAACTTGTTCGCCACCGTTGGAACTATAATGGCTCTGGTCTGTGATAATTAGCTTGTACGTCTCTAGCTCGCCAGTGGTTATCGAAAGGCGTATGTGGGGAACATTCGTGAGAGTATAGTTTGATCCATCGAGGACGGATTTATCCGTTGGCTATGTCTCGTTAGGCAAAGTCCCGTGATGTAAGCGCCCGATGTACGGCAGCTTCACACGTTGCGATGATTGCGCTCTCGCTCTAGACGCCATTGACCCCCTCATGCTGCGCCCTGAGCGTACGTCAATCTCGATGCCTTGGGTTATGCTGCCTATGTTGAACCAAAACGGCTACTGTGCTTGTTAGGGTATTTTGTGAAAGTCCTCGTAACATAAATTCTTTTGGATTTATGTGGCGGGCGGGTAAAGGGCGAAACCTCTGCAGAGTGTTGATCTATCATGATAGCCGTGCTCATGGTTACGAGCGGCCTGGATCCTTTTTTATTAGAAGATGAAGTTAGTGGTTGATGTTGGTTTGTTCTATAATTACTTATACATTGCTATTAATGGGTTCATACTTGGGTTCTACTCATTTGTAGTAAATTGGATGATAATAAAATGAAACAACTAAAAGTGCTAATGCAGGACAACCGTGTCAAGCTTTTTGTTCTTGCATAACCCGTGTTATACTTGTTAAGTAAGATGGTTTACTTACACTTGCAACTATTCAACAAAATCCCGGATGGGTAACACATGGAGCATTGAATGATCAGTCGCTTGCTGAGTTTCCGGAGGATCTGCCGTACTTCTAGCTGTGTTCAACCAGTCGGTGTCCCTGTGGACTTGAGGATCTACCTAGTTAAGACGTTTAATAATATTAAGACTTCCGCTGTGTTATTTGTGAAAGATTATGTCATGTGTTAAACTCTGATGTAAACTATTTTATTCGAGCATTGTGTTCTCTGTGATTCAATATTTGTAATCTATATGTGTTCTGTGGACATCCTGGGCACGCATATAGAAGCATTCGGATTTCTTGGAAATCTGGGTGTTACACATAACTACTGACACCAGGAGGCAATCCAGAGTGTTGCTGCGAAAGGCGGGTGCCAGATGGCGACCAACCTGGCCGATCGGCCAGGAACCGGCCGAACGGCCGGCCACCGACTCCGTTCAAGGCGCTCTTCTGAGGACGGTTGCATGCTGAGCTAACTTAACCGCCAAGATGCTCAACCGACCTGCTCAAGCTATAAAAGGAGGCCTCCACTTCACTTCTCAACACACACCAAGAAGGAGCTTCTCTATTTTTTTTATATTTTCTAGAGTAGATTAGAGTTGGGAGTTAGAGTTGAGTCGAGCTTGCCTCGAGGTTCCGGAGTCTCTCGGAGATCGGGTAAAGTTCTTGTATCTTTTCTTTATACTTCGAATATTTCCTCTATCAATATAGTTATCTTCTTTACTTTATCGGTTAAGCTTTCCTTAGTTTATCTAGGAGAGTAGTGTGATCCTTTCATTTCATAACCTTTAGATTCAGTTAGAGTCTAGTTAGTTTGTCAGGCTTTTACCTTACGGGTTTCTCGCCCGGACTAGGAGATTTAGCCGTCTCCTAGGTAGAGGGGGGTTTCTTGTGAAGGCCTCACAAGAAATCCTAGCATCGAACCCAGACGTGGTGTTTGGTTAGGTGTTAGCTAGAATTGTGTTCCACCCCACGGAAAGAGAGTGGTAGGCGGCAAGTGGTGACAGCCTTGTCCGTCCTTTGTGCAACCACAAAGTTCGGGTGTTTTCATAGTAGTAGTTGCAGGTTGCCGTTAGGTCCCCCTTCTATCCCGTCTGGACCTTTCCTCTTCCAGCCGCCGAAGTAAGCTCTTTTCCCTGACAGCTAGTTAGAGTTCTAGTCTAGATCTTTAGAGGCTTTCTGATAAGTTTAGGAGTGTGTTAGGAATCCTTTCTCGCTCGTTGCTCTCCCAGCTTCTTTTCTATCTCTAAGTGTAGAAGTCTCCTGTGTTGCTGGTCATTTTGACCTTCTATCTAGCTTACCTTTTAGATAAGTTAAGTCATTTAGGGCAGCCACCTATCATATCTTTGCGCCCCAGTTGGTGCATATTTCTAGAATGTGTTCCTGGTATAATTTCTCAATATCACTTTAACCAAAGAGCTTCCCCGTGGAAATTTATGATACCCTGGAATACTCCAAGTTGAAGTGCTACACGGTCATTCTATGCGCTTGCAGAATATTTTATTCTATAGGGCAAGAGTTTCCCACTGGCTTTCTAGCGGCACAATTCCAGTGACGTTAAGAAGTGCCAACAAGCATTTCTGGCGCCGTTGCCGGGGAAGCAATTGGCTAAAGTATATTGTTGAATTAAATTTTGGAAGACATTTCTAGTCTTGTCACCGCTACTCTTAGCGGGTTTACCACTGATCTCTTTGTCTTTGTGATTATTTTGCAGAGCAGTGCATGACCGGTTTCGACCTACCTTCAAACTTTGATCCTAATCCAAAGCGTATTGGACGGGTCGTGAGACGCAGAGTCGTCCCACCCCAGAGAAAGCTCAGTGACAGTCGCAGTTGCTTAGCTCCACCACCAAACCCCATGGCTACCACCAAGACCCTCCGTCAGTTCTCTGCCCCATCAAGCAGCAACTTTCCAGGCCTTGAGGATAATGGGAACCAAGGTAGAAATGGTTTCGAATTGAAGACTGGCCTCATGAACATGGTTCAGGCCAATCAATTCTGTGGGAAGGCGTCAGAGGACGCCAACGTTCACCTTCAAACGTTCCTTAAAGTGAGTAGCACCATTGATCCCAAAGGCGAAATTCTATTCGGTTGCGTTTGTTTCCGTTTTCGCTACTTGGGAAGGCGAAATTATGGTTCTACACCAGCAAGGCCTCCTTCAATAATGTTTGGCAGACCTGCGCCGACGCATTTCTGACCAAATATTTTCCGGTGAGCAAAACCAATGTATACCGAGGGAAGATATCAGGTTTCCGGCAACAGGAAGATGAACTGTTTCGGAAGCTTGGGAGTGTCTGCAAGAGTATATTGCAGCATGCCCACATCATGGCCTAGAAGAATGACTGGTCACCCAGAGTTTCTTCCACGGGTTGAACCAGAGATCTCAAGAACATCTTGATGCAGCAGCAGGAGGATCATTTCTCTCGCTGGAAGTGCCAGGAGCAAAGGCTCTAATGGAGAAAATCGCCTCCAACCAAAGTTGGAAGGGAGATAGGCAGTCAGCCCGTACCAGAGGAGTTCATCAAGTCGACTCCATCGACATGCTGGCCGCTAAGATGGACATTCTTATGAAAAAGTTGGAATCTCCTACCCAGGAGATGGCGCAGATTGCGGGTTCACGAATCACATGTGAGACATGTGGTGACACCGGACACTCGGGCTACAGTTGCCCGAGCACTCAAGAGGAAGCGAACTTCATCGGGAATGGGAATCCCAATGCAGGCTTCCGCCCCCAGCAAGGTTGGAACTCCAAGCCCAACCTCCCCTTCGTCCAACAGCAAGGTAATTCATTCTACAATAGTAATTCTTCTCCTACTTTGAAAGATATATGGTATGGCCAAAAACCAATTAATGATAGCATCAGTAAAAAGTTTGTTGCTACTGATAAAGTCTTAGAGTCTATGGCCACCCAAATGGAGGGATTTAATTTTGTTGTTAAAAACCAATTGAGTTTTAATAAAATGATGGAAACTCAAATTACTCAATTGGCTGCATCTTGTCCTAATGCTAATGCGGGAAAACTTCCTGGGCAACCGGAAGCACCCCATAAAGAAAGTGTTAGTGCTGTTACCACGCGTACTAGAAAGTCCACGCGGGATCCATCTCCACCTAAAGATACAGGTACTCAGCGGGAAGCCGTACCCGCTAGGAATACTAAGCCAGAAGCCGAGGAAGAGGAGGGCAAGGAACCAACCGAAGCTACCCAGGAAGAGACCAGTGAAGTCCCACGGGCTTCAAAGGAGTACTATGACACGACTGCCTTACCGTTCCGGAACGGAGAAGGAAGCCGGTGGCCGACGAACAATTCGGCAAATTCGTCGAGGTAATTAAGAAGCTTTATGTCAATATACCACTTCTTGACGCTATGCAGGTACCGACCTACGGAAAATACCTGAAGGACATTCTTGGGAACAAGAGGTCCTTGCCTGCCACCGAGATGGTACGCCTAACGGAAGAATGTAGCTCAGCTATAGTCGATCCTCCCTGAGAAAAAGAAGGATCCAGGACACCCCACTATCTCATGCTCGATCGGGAACCAATACTTCAACCGTGCCTTATGCGACTTGGGAGCAAGTGTCAGCGTCATGCCCAAGGTAGTTTATGATAAACTTAACCATCATGCGCTTGCTCCTACTGCCATGTGTTTGCAGCTAGCGGATCAATCGATTCGCTACCCAGCAGGAATTGCGGAGGATATCCCAGTCAAGATTCAGGACTTTTTCGTTCCCGTAAATTTCATCGTTCTCGACATGGAATTTGACACCAAGACGCCTCTCATATTGGGAAGACCGTTCTTGAGCACTGCAAGAGCAAACATCGATGTTGGGGCTGGAGAAATCTTGCTCAACATCAATGGCCAGAAGGAGAAATTCACCTTTAAGACAAAGCTGGAACAATGTGCCCAAGTCAAGGCAGTCGCACGGAAGCCGTCCAAGAGAGGGCGAGGAAATCCATCAATCCTGACCATGGACAAAATAATCATGACGCTTGAGGCGTTACGATTATACAAAGCCACCAAAAGCCACAATCGGAAACAAGCAATACGAAGGATCCAATGCAAGAAAGCTCTGGAGTCGGAACAAGAAGACAAGGTCGATCCACCTCCGATCATCCAAAAGGAATGGCGGAAGAAGACACCACTTTCTGAACCATCAGGAGGTGAGAATCCACCTACTGAGTCATCAGGAGGTAATCAAGCTCAACAGCTTACAAGTCCTGCTCAGGACAGGAAAGACGAGCCCTCGCCATAAGGTACGTGGCAGTTATCCATTCATGCATTCGCATATAGGATAGTTTATTTTTGTGCATTTACTTTCCCTTTTCATTCACTCATGGCATATTTAAATTCTTGCAAATTTATTTTTTGCATTATTTCCTTTGATTCACTGCATATAAAAAAATGGCCAAGTCACTTGGCCGATTGGCAACAACCTGGCCGGCCGGCCCCACCTGTCAGCCATAGAGGCGCTACCCAAGCGCAGTGGAGCACTAACGTGTAGGGATTAGAGTCAGAGAAGAAATCATGAGGCGCGTGAAGACAAGGAGCCGATCGGCTCCACTCCGGCCGGCCAGCTTGCTCTCGGCCGCTCACGTCCCGTCGTCACCAACCGCGCCACAACAAGGAAAAGGCCTATGCCTAGGCCGTCGCCGTGGACAAGCCGCCACCGTTCACCGGCCGGCCGGCCGGGCCCTGGCCGGCCGGCCACCCACCGACGCCCGCCTATAAAAGTCGGCGCCGAGGTCTCCTTGAGGCACACCAAAGCACAGGTGCACACTCATCTTCCTTGCTCTGTGCTCTTTTCCCTCTCGTTTGCTCTAATCTCCTTTCTAGTGTAATTAGCCATTAATTAAGCTAAGTGCAAGAGTTAAAAAAATATCAAGAAAATTCTGTGTGTCTTGTTCAAACACATACACCCCAAAAATATTTTCCATTTTTCTTTCGTTGGAATAATATTGGCTTTCAAGACAAGAACGTTTTGTGGAGGTTAATCCCCCACAAGGACGACTAACCGCTAACCCCTTCCCCTCGGGTATTGTGAGCACTAACCTTGCAGCAAGCATCATGTTGCGTGGAGCAAAGAGGGCAGCTGGCAAGCTCAAGAAGAAGCTGACTCCATCAAGCTCACGTCACTCGCACAGCTCCGCCTCTTCTCAGGATAATATGTCACTGGACATGCCTGTCCACCGCAATGTCCTGTATGAAGAAGAAGACTAAGTGTCGACACCACCACAAGGTCCCTTCCGTATTCGAGTTTTTGTCGCGATTGATAAAATCGTGCCATGAACCGAATACGAAAGGAGTGCGCTGGAGTTGTTGAAGAATTGCAACTTTGCACATGTTACTATCTTCAGCCCTCTCCTTCTCATCAAGACGGACTTGGAACATGACATGGATCGTGCATTCAAGCGTGCAGGTTGGGAGCACTTCCACACCATCACGGAATCAAGTTCGAGTCTTCTCACTATTGAATTTCTGATGAGTTTGAATATCGAAACCACCCCGAAAGAAACTATCATTCGATTTCGATTTTTCAATGAGGATTTTATTTTGAACTCTCGCCAGTTTAGCAATGCTCTTGGTTTTCATCAACGTTGCATTTTGAACCCCAATATTTTGGAGAAGGGCCACCGTTATGAGCGAACCTCATGGTGGGTCTCCATCTCTGATGATTCTTTCAGCACCAAAAACAGCATAACTTCCATTCATAATCCTATGCTGTGGTTTTTGGCAAAATGGATTGCTATGGTTGTTCATCCTCGTGCAGATTTACATCTTTGTCTTAATGCTGAGTTGCCTTGCCTTTACGCTATGCGGCTTTTGGCAAAAAGATAAAGTTTTCTCCCGTATTGAGTATGCTTAGTCATTGGAAAAGGATGGTGACTACAAAATGCACCATTGACATTACTTCGCTGGTGACTCGTATCGCCACGTATGTCGGTGCTTTGACAAATGGAGAAGTCACCTACTTGCCATTGACACAGGAGTATCAAACCCAAATTGGTCTTGATCATTTTGTGCAAGAGCATTTGATGCGGGAAGGGCCGAACCATACTCTTTTAATGTGTTACCCCGGGTACGAGGAAGAGATTGAGTTTCCCTGCTCAAACCTCGGACTCTACTCGGTGAAGCGGCTTAAATTGCAGATGAGGAAGAAGGAACCAGCAAGCCACAGTGTGGCTGGGACACGACCAACAACACATAGCAGGACCCTGCTGGAAAGGCAGGCCGAGGCAGGCACTTCACAGATGCCATCATCTGAAGAGCCTGGGACATCACAGATGCCTCCACCTAACCCGACTGCCAACATGACCTTCAAGCAGACGTACGACTACTTCCAAGGAGGGTCAGGCCAGTACACAGGAACCATGCCAGGCTATGGCCAGGATCCCGGGTACTACTACTCCGGAGGTATGGGTTCTTATGGTCCACAGGTCAGACCATCCACTTCAGCCCGGTACGACTACGAGAACCCGTTCACTCGGGAGATCTCGCAGATCAACACCCGGCTCAGTGAGCTCTACCAGCAGCAGCAGCAGATGAACCAGGACATGGCACACAACACAGATCTCACGCAGCAGAACTAGGCGATGGCGACATCCATGCACTACGACATCTCAACCATCTTCCAGCGCATGGATCTCAACCCCAACCAGCAGAACCCCGACCAGTCAGACTACTGAGCTTCATCGAAGCTTGGGGGAGGTATCACAGGTAAGTTATCCGTCGTTCCTTTGTCGTTTAATTTCTTGAAATGCCATGACATGCTTTAGAATTTTATTAATAATAATAAAAGGAGGAGAATTCTCCAAGTAATTTGTACATGGAAGTTTCGCAAGTTCTTTTTTTGGACATGATGAATAGTTTCTCTGTTTATGCTTTACACGTGCCTCGTACATAACCCTTTACCCTCTTAGTACTTGAGTTCATTGGCATGTGGCGTTCCCCTATGTTTCATTATAGTGGGGCATAAGCAATAGTTGTCAAAGTCTAGTTGTTGGGAATATTGATATGGTTTGAACTAGAGTAAGAATGCATGCTCAATAAGGAACCTCTCGGGAGTAGATTAGTTCATGGAAAATACCCCGATGGATGATTGACCGACCAGAGCCATATATGCAAAATTTTATTCTAGCCACCATATGTAGTCTTGTGTTACTTTGAGATTTGTCGAGCGGTGTGTTCTCGTGAAGGAAATGCTTATCATCTATCTACTCCTTCTCCTTCGCGTAACCATTGTCTGCTAGCCTCAAACTATCCGGCATGTTGATTTCTCACTCCGAGTATTAACATCCACCTTCGCCGGACAACACATTTCACTAACCAGCCCAAAATCTCCACTGTGTACCTATTCTACCCATGATTCAAGAAAAAGGCTCCAATTAAAATACTCATGAATTCAAGCAAGGATCTGAGCTCCTATTTTTACCTATCCTCTCTCCTCTTTAAAAAAAAGGAGAGATAGAGAGAAAGAAGAGAAAGGAGAAAGAAGATCTACAAAAAGAGTACAATATGAGCCTAAGAATCAAGCAATCTTTCCATGTGTGAGTCCATTCTCTCCTCTTTCCCTGAACATTAAATTCCAAGGATGGGAATTTGATGAGCACTACTTCTCGAGAATCACCATTCGGCTTGTCAACAAAGGTAACCAAGGTATGCTTCTTTTTCCCTACCCAAAGCTCCAGATATCGGCCATTAGAGTAGGAGTCATGGTCGGTTCGACCAAGGTGAGGATTTATACACTTGAGTGACTCGAGAGTACCATCGGGGATATTTACCATCTTTGTGAAAAATTATCTCCCCGAGGAGGAACCTGAACAGCTGCAGGAAACTCCGGTGATGATCGTTCAGCTTTCCAACTGCCCGTGACAAAGAAGAAAAGCAATAAGCCCCACATATGAGCAAAGGTAAGAATTGATTATGTGCCAACTAATTCAATCTACTTTGTCAGAGTTTAGGTTTATGCACAGGGTACTTGTAGGGGGTATGCATTGACGCAACTCCTGATCCACTGAGCCTAAGTCTTAGCTTTGCTCGAGGACGAGCAAAGGGATAAGCTTGGGGGTGTGTTGACGGCCATTATGACACCTTGTGACCGTCAACATTTCGGATAAAATGAGAACTTTGCACAATGTTCCATGTATATTTTGCTTATATTTAACAAATTCCACAAGTTTTGGTGAAGTTGTGAATGCAGGGACACGTGGCAGAAAATAGGACAAAAACGGGCAAAAAGCCTGGCTGACCGGCCAAGTCCTGACCGGTCGGCCAGACATCTCGGCCAAATGACAAGTCACTGATCCAGGAGCAAATTAGCACACATGCAAAGCATCCAAGCCATTCATCCAATGACGGTTTGATCAAAGGGCCCAAAAGGCACATCACATGGATTAGAGGGCCCACTTGCATGCCTTAACTGCCAGGCAGTTAATAACCGTCATAACTACCGACACCAGGAGGCAATCCAGAGCGTTCCTGCGAAAGGCGTTGCCAGATGGCGACCAACCCTGGCCGATCGGCCAGGAACCGGCCGAACGCCCGGCCACCGACTCCGTTCAAGGCGCTCTTCTGAGGACGGTTGCATGCTGAGCTAACTTAACCGCCAAGATGCTCAACCGACCTGCTCAAGCTATAAAAGGAGGCCTCCACTTCACTTCTCAACACACACCAAGAAGGAGCTTCTCTATTTTTTTATATTTTCTAGAGTAGATTAGAGTTGGGAGTTAGAGTTGAGTCGAGCTTGCCTCGAGGTTCCGGAGTCTCTCGGAGATCGGGTAAAGTTCTTGTATCTTTTCTTTATACTTCGAATATTTCCTTTATCAATATAGTTATCTTCTTTACTTTATCGGTTAAGCTTTCTTTTCCTGCTTTCCTTAGTTTATCTAGGAGAGTAGTGTGATCCTTTCATTTCATAACCTTTAGATTCAGTTAGAGTCTAGTTAGTTTGTCAGGCTTTTACCTTACGGGTTTCTCGCCCGGACTACGAGATTTAGCCATCTCCTAGGTAGAGGGGGGTTTCTTGTGAAGGCCTCACAAGAAATCCTAGCATCAAACCCAGACGTGGTGTTTGGTTAGGTGTTAGCTAGAATTGTGTTCCACCCCACGGAAAGAGAGTGGTAGGCGGCAAGTGGTGACAGCCTTGTCCGTCCTTTGTGCGACCACAACGTTCGGGTGTTTTCATAGCAGTAGTTGCAGGTTGCCGTTAGGTCCCCCTTCTATCCCGTCTGGACCTTTCCTCTTCTAGCCGCCGAAGTATGCTCTTTTCCCTAAAAGCTAGGTAGAGTTCTAGTCTGGATCTTTAGAGGCTTCTGATAAGTTTAGGAGTGTCTTAGGAATCCTTTCTCGCTCGTTGCTCTCACAGCTTCTTTTCTATCTCTAAGTGTAGAAGTCTCCTGTGTCGCTGGTCATTTTGACCTTCTATCTAGCTTACCTTTTAGATAAGCTAAGTCATTTAGGGCAGCCACCTATCATATCTTTGCGCCCCAGTTATCTCCCCTAAGATAGTTGGTGCATATTTCTAGAAGGAAAAAGTGCATTTTAAACCATCAAACTATTAGGCGGGTTTGATTTTGACCATTGAACTGTAAAACCAGGAATTTTTGACCATGCAACTTTGTAAACCGTTTGAAAATGGTCACCGAGCTGGTTTTGCCTCCGTGTTGACCGGTTTTGACTGCCACGTTGGCTCTAGTCGCCACATCATCATGCTGGCTCAGTGATGGTCCTACATGTCAGGTTGCCTCCTTCCTTGTTCGGCTGCATCTCGGAGAGCTTTCTCCATAGCGGCCATCCTGTTCGAATGCTTTCTGCAACGACGTGGCTGCTCCGGCGAAGTTCCAAATAGAGACGGCGAGCACGGGCAGCAGGTATGTCCGGGCGCGCGATGTGCTCGTGCAGCTGTGCAGAGGAGCAAGCCGCGCAGCGTGCTTGTGCACCCAGTGCTAGCCGGTAGTCATCTCTCTCGGCGGATGCTCCCTAGGCGTGGAAGATAGAGGTTGGCGAACGGACATGCCCCGGCCCCTGCAGCAGCCCCTTGCCCCAAGGCATATGCTTGACGTCCACTTGCTCGATTTGGCGGAGGAAACGAACCAAGTCAAACCTTGCAGCTTGTGCTGCTCAGGGATGCTAGCCATGAGGAGTTGGACCTCAGTAGCTCAACCACCTGGAGGCCGGCTGGGGCAAGCTCGAGTACAGAAAGCTCAAGATGCTGAGCTCGTGCTCAAGGTGCTAGCTAGCGCGCGAGCAAGATTGGCCCCAAGGTGTGGGCTGCTGCCAGCTCGATTCCGGGAGTGGAGGGGAATGGATATTCAATTCCGGTGAAACCAAGCAACGCTCAGCTCAATTTGCGACTGCGCGGAGCAGATGGGCAACGGAGATTTCACCCCTGGAGACTAGAGAAAAGGGAGAGGAACACGGAGAATGGACTGGACCATGTGGGCCATCGCTGAGTCATGACGGTGATGTCGCAACTAGAGCCAACATGGCGGTCAAAACCAGTCAACGTGGAGGCAAAACCAACTCGATGGCCATTTTTAAACGGTTTATAAAGTTGCATGGTCAAAGATTCCTGGTTTTATAGTTCAATGGTCAAAATCAAACCCGCTCAATAGTTTGATGGTCAAAAATAGACTTTTCCCTTTCTAGAATGTGTTCCTGGTATAATTTCTCAATATCACTTTAACCAAAGAGCTTCCCCATGGAAATTTACGATACCCTGGAATACTCCAAGGTGAAGTGCTACACGGTCATTCTATGCGCTTGCAGAATATTTTAATTCTATAGGGAAAGAGTTTCCCACTGGCTTTCTAACGGCACAATTCTAGTGACGTTAAGAAGTGCCAACGTTGAGCTTCCTGTAATCGATGCACATTCTCCATCCAGTAATGGTTCTCTGAGGTATAAGCTCGTTTTTCTCATTCTGGATAACTGTCATTCCTCCCTTCTTTGGCACAACTTGCACTGGGCTGACCCATTCACTATCTTGCACCGGGTAGATGATACCCGTGTGCAGAAGTTTCAGTACCTCTTTCTTGACTACCTCCCTCATCGCGTCATTCAGCCGTCTTTGATGCTCTCTAGACGGCATATGGTCCGGTTCCATAGGAATGCGATGGGTGCATAAATTGGTGTTGATCCCCTTCAAGTCCTGTAGAGAATACCCGAACACAGACCAGTGCTTCTCTAGGACTGTAATGAGCTGCCGAGTCTCATTCTCTGTCAGCTTATCACTGATGACGACTGGTGTGCTCCGGTTTTTGTGGAGGAAAGAATACTTTAGTCCAGGAGGCAATGGCTTCAACTCAGGAGGAGGGTGTTGTGGTCTTTCTTCTTCACTGAGCGTGACAGGACCATCCGGATCTGCCTCTTGGATAAAGTGATTAGTGTCTTCAGCCTCAACGGTCTGAGCACACTCTTCTTGAGTTACGCTAACAGCTTCTTCCACTGGGTCTAACTCGAATTCAGCCTCTGCTATAATATTCACTGATCTTGCGAGATTCATCGGTATCTTGTCTTTGCCAACCTTGAACTGTATTGTCGTTCTGTCATAATTTGGGTTGACAAGCTGCTCTATTGGCTGACCAATCAGGAAAAATCGATCACCTTCCTGGATATTGAAGATATGGAAATCCAGGAACACCTTGTTGCGACCCATGAGGACAGGCACAACTCGGAGAATTCCTTTGCATTCCAGTATCTGGCCGACGATCCACTTCAGGTGCTTACGAGAGAAGGACCGGGGCTCATCAGGTGACACTCGCGCAGCTAGTGCACTGGACATGATGTTGGTCCCGACCTTCGGATCGTAGACGACTTCCTGTGTATCAGTTCCCTCAATAGCGCAGAGGAGGACCTTAAAGTTGCGGTAGATTCTGATGATTTTCTCACTTCTTTCGGTTTCCTCCATTCATTCCTTGCTCATAATCGCAGACAGACCCTCAACCTGCGGTGTGACTTCCGGAATGAACCTCTCAGGCCTAGAGCTTGCCCGCATATGTTCTACCGGCATACGGTGGGTATTGCCTATCTCACAGTACTCTTCCTCGGATAAGAGCTCAGGTACATAATGTGGCAGTTCCTCAAATATATCTTCTAGGTCTGAGGTTCCTTGCTCGTGCATGTTGGCACTCCTTAGCGTCACTTATTAGTAATGCTTTAGAGTGGCCTGGTTTACCGTTGTAGGCTATAAGAAAAGGATTCCACAAGCGCACAAAACATACCATTGTAGCATTTCACCTTGGAGTAAACCAGGGTATCGTATTTATATTTCCGCAGGAAAGCACTATGGTGTAAAGAGTATAGATGAATAAAATGATAGATCAATCCAGAAATATCAACTCACTAATCCTAGGGGGGTATACACTGAGTGTATGATAAATGTCAAATGAATGATGGGATAGAAGGTCTGAACGACTAGCGACACTAGGAGACTCACTCTAAAGAATAGGAAAGATGTTGGGAGAAACAAGAAGAGAAAGGATCCGAGGGTGCTTCTCACCCTAAGAAATAGCCTCTCTAACTTTACCTAGACCCTAACTTAGATATCGAGAATAGAGCTCGCTTCGACGGCTAAAGCGGGAAGACCTCAGAAAGGGATGAGAGAGGGGGTCCTCCAGGCCCAGCACTATTGTTATGAATACACCCGAATGTGGTGGATTACAAGGGACGGACAGGGTTGTCACCACCTGCTGCCTACCACAACTGTATCGTGGGATGCAACAGACTTCCTAGCTAATACCAAGCCAGATACCACGTCTACACTCGATATTAGGATTTCCCTCGAGGCCTACAAGGGAAATCCCCATCCTCCCAATGGCGTCTGACGGCCCTGGTCGAGGCGAGAAAACCCGCGAGATAAACCCGATAGAGCTAAACTAGACTCTAAACTAAAGCTAAAGGATAACTTAACGCAAAATAGGTAAGTAAAGAAGAGTTATAACTCAGGAAGTAGAGAAGATAAATTATATTAAATATGAAAATTGAAATACAAGAAAAGATACAAGAGCTTTACCAGAACTTCGAAGACTCCGAAACCCCGAGCGAAGCTCGACTCAACTCTAATCCTAAACTAAGAAATCAAAAGGAAGCTCCTCTTTGGTGTGTGTCTTGGAGTGAAGATGAGAGGGCCTTTTATAGCTCCCCAGGTCAGTGGACCAGCGTAACTGCCAAGCCAACAACTGGAGTAACCATCACGAAGAAGCCCGGCATATTCGGTGGAGTTCCTAGGCCGGCCGGCCATGGGGTGAACCGATCGGCCCCCACGTGGCTCGGTTTGACACCGCCTTTCTCCTGAACGGTCACGATGCAGTGCTGAGGTCAGTAGTCAAAGGGTCCAAGGCGGTTGTGGCCGTTGGAGGGCCGGTCGGCCTGGTTCTGGTGCCTCTGGTCCCTCCGTTCCACCAACTTTGTCCTCGAACGGTGAGATGCTCGTCCATCTAGGAGTTCACATGGATCAAGCTGGTGACATCTCTGATGTAAAAGTATTAAAAGTACACTTAAAACAAGTACAGAAGGGAATTATGGGTTGGAATTCAAAAATTCATCAAAATTCGAATGGAAATTCAAAAACAAAGGATGTTTGACACCCAACTGAAATCTCAAGAATTTATGTACTAAACTTGAAAATCTCCAAAAATAAAAGTTGTTAGTCATCACAAATAAGGCCTAGTCACTGTTTGGAACTTTTGAAAATTTTGAACTTTAGCCCCTCAAAAACTTGAAATACAGTTTTGGGCACCTTTTTGAAATTGGGTTGTTTGAGCTCGAAAAATTTGAAATTTCAGGTTCACCCCAAAAAGAAAGTTGTGTCCCACCTCTCAAACTCCAACTTTTATTTTCACACTTTTTCATGTTCAGTTCAAATTTTTGGAGAAAATTCAAAAGGGGCAAAGGAGCTCCACGGGCGCCCAACAGTGGCCCTGGCGCGCCACTGCTCCGGCCGGGAGCCGGCCGCCACGTGGCCGGCGAGCGGCGGAGGCCGCGCCGAGCTGGCCGAGCCACGGCGTCGGGTGGCCGTTGTCCTCACGCGCTTGTCCGAGCCCTCCGCGCCATCACATCGCCGCTCGACAGCTCGCCTTGCCTCGCGTCGCGTGAGCGCCATCATGGCGGTCGGAGCGCCGCCGTGGCCACGCGCGCGTGCGCGTCGCGCTGAGCCGCTCCGCGGCCGATTCCTCTCCGCTCTGCGCCAAACACTCTGCAGAGGATCTTCCACTTCTCCACGCCACAATCTCCGACCCCCAATCCCGTGCGCGCGCTCTGCTCGAGCTCACAGCGCCATCAATGGCGACCGCGACAGCTCGCGCACGCGCACACACGCCACCAAGGCCGCTCAGTGCCTTCTGGCTCACCCAAACACCCCACCGAGCACTCACACTCCTTCCCCTCAGTCCACAGGTAACCATTTCCACTTCCTTGCGCTCGCTCCCGTCGTCTTCAACCTCGCGCCGCGCGGACCGAGCCGAGCTTCGAAGTGAAATTCGCCCTCCACTCTCCACCATTCCCAAACTCCTCGCGCACAGAGCTAGACCTCTACCCTAGCTCACATTTCCCCCACTTCTCGTGAGCCCTCCCCAATCCTCCGGCGAGAAATCGAGATTTCCCCCAAATCTCCATTTTTCGGCCGCCGGAGCACCCTCACGTCGAGACCCTACGCCGAGCCATCCCCGAGGTCAACCGAGCACGCCAACAGCTTCCCCGAGCTCCACTGGTGCTCTAGGACCCCTCCAACTCCGACGAGACCCACTGCCCTCGCCGGAATCGAGCTCGCGGCGGCCGCACCACCACCGCACGTCGCCGGCGAACTCCGAGCATCCCCCGACCTCCCAACCGCCACCAATCGACTCGTGGTGAGCCCCTGGTTCTTTTCCCCCACTTCCCCGACCCTAGCTCGCCGTCGTTTGGCCGGCGCAACTCCGGCGACGAGCCGAGGGCATATGTTCATCGTCTTCGTTATTCCAGGGTTCCCAGTGTAAAAGTCAGGGACCTGTTCGCGAAGTTTTAAAAGTTCTACGGTCTCCAGCGTAAAAAGATTCTTAAACCTAGATCTATTTTTTCCCGAATATTGTAAAATCCGTTAAAAATCGTATAAAAATCAGAAAAATGCACAAAAATACTCCCTGGACTCGTGAGATTGTAAACTCCAATCTCATTTAAGCATGTATATACTTTTGGTGAACCATTTTTGAATTAAAATTCAAATTGTAAATTTAGAAACTTGTGCACCATTTCAAATCCAGAGCTCCGCTTGGGCTGAGCTTTGGATATGATGTTTGTAGTGACTTTGGACACCTTGTGTCCAAAGGGGACCTAAAAATATGGACTGTAGCCTCGGTTATGAATTAAAATGTGTTTTCTGTCTTTTTGTAGTTCAGAAATTGTTAAAAATAATCCATGCAGCTAAAAATCACCATTTTTCTCCAGAGGCCTAAAACCTTGTTAGCATATCTGTGAAAAATGTCAAACTTAATTTTTGCTCTGTTTAGACTAGCAAATAAATAGATATGTGTTTTCAAATAAAAATTTATTGAGGACTGTCCAAGGGTTATTTTGAGCCACCACTTGGCCAGAGCTCTCCTTGTACTCATGACTAGCTCTGGTAGCAAAATTTCCTAATTTGGATGTATTTTCAATTTTATATGAATTTATTTCATTTCTGTAGGCAGCAGCTTGTGCTATTTTTAATAAATTTTGTGTAGCTCAGATTTAGCTAAATTTTGGAGTGAGCCTAACGCTTATACTCCAGTAGCTGTCATAAAGTTTATAGATAAAAAGGATGAACAGAAAATGAGAAACAAAAATGAGAAGGAATTAATGTGGAATTGAATTATATAAAAGAATAAACCTTTTTGGTAATTTGTTAGAATAAAATAAGGAAAGTCTAAAATTCCAAGAACAGCACCCAAACTTCAAATAATAAATGGAAATTCTTTTATATATGTACACAATCACCATCAAAGATGAATAAAATTTTTCCACACCCCCTACTCTATTTTTGTGAAGGAAAGAGTAGTACTTAAGCATGTCTAGGTGAATATGGCCTTCAAGGCCTTAGTTTTGAAATCAATAGGCAGCCACAATAAGTTATGCATCTCATGTAGAAGGCGTTATTCCGGACGGCACCTACCATCTCAGCCGTGCCGACGAAGAAGGAATCCCGGAGGGAGGTGCCAACGAAGTAGAAGTCAACCCGGAGGCTAACCCCCAGCTAGAGCAAGAAGGCAAGCCCCGGAGCATAACCTAACCTTTAAAGTTTATGCATCTATGAATTCCCTATGCTTGTGCATTTACGTTTCAAGGAGTTGATTGAATACCTTAGCTGCACATTCCTAGTACCTATGACTTGCAACACTAGTATGAAAGGATCGATAGGGCATTTCTTTAGGTCCGTTACAAGTCGAGTGATTTCCTGTCACTCGCGAGACATAGGAGTTGCTTGTCTTTACTTATGTTGGAATCATAAGGATTGACGGGCGGGATGGCAGATGTAGATCTCTCGTCCCTATATGATAATTGATTTAAGGTCGAAACGTGTGGTTGAGTGTGTCAAGTTTTTGAACGTACCACATGCATGCCGATATATGGGAATCGGTAAGCCCGGTACCAGATTAAAGCCGCTAGGGCCGATAGCCATCTCTCCTTGGAAACTTTGTTTTCCCCTACCGTACACTTGTGGATATATGCGTGAGACTGTGAGTGAAGCAGTAAACCTCTATCCTAAGGAAGGTGGATTCGGATCCGAATTGTGGATCGATGGGAAAGGTTGGGAAGTGCTTGTACCTTTTATAGCAAGCATTATCCGTGTGTGTTGGGTTTCCCCTGTTCAGGTAGCAAAATTCGGTTCGAACTGTCCGCTTCTCGCGGTTAATGAGACTGCTTGACCGCCTTGCTGCATTGAGTAACAAGTGGAACTATGAGATTTATGAATTTGTTGTATGAAATAAATTGTATTGCACCACTTGTATGCTTAGAGAGGATGCTAATCTAGAATGGTTAAATCTACTAGAATCTGATGCTAAAACATGAAAGGAAGGACCTACTCATAGTTGCTTTTTGGCAAACAAACCCACCAGCCAAAAGCCTCTCATGTCTAGATGTCGGTGATGTAGTTTTCACCAGACGGGTAAGCCTTGCTGAGTATTAGTATACTCAGCCTTGCTTGTGGCTTTTATTTATAGGTACAATGTTGGATGTGGCAGTCGATGCCATGACTTGGCCTACCCAGGTTCCCCCTGGATGGCACATCGAGTGGGTTCCGTCCTCTGCCGAGGAACGGGAGGAGTAGCACCGTGGCAGGCTTCAGCATGGTGTTACTTGTATCGTCGTTAGTTTTTATTCCGCTGCAATGAACTGTTTATTTCCGCTGCAATGAATTTGATACTCTGATTTAAATTTCGAACTTGGTTTGTAATAACTTTGAGATACTATTTGTGTATGTTAAATTTGTGGAATGTTGTAATCTCTGGAACTCACCTTCGTGTGGGCGTGCTGTTGTTTCGATCGAGAAAAGTACGTGGTTAAATTGGGTTTAATCCGACAGCGCTCCAGCTTATTCCGGATTAAGTGCCTGACTACTTGATTAGTGGCCCTGGGGTACTTAACTTGGAATAATTTCGGAGTGGTCCGCCACAAAGCTCTGGTTCTTCCTGCATGTGAGCCTTTTGATCCATGGTGGTCTTTTCGGGTCCTCTGATCAACTCTTGTTTGCAATGTGACTTTGTCCATCTTAGTTGTGTAGCGTGTCGGGAATGTGTCCTTTCGAGACAAAGCCAGGTCGATCGGTCATGAATATGGCCGGTCAATCAGGCTTTTCATCTTTTTGTGTCTTTTTCACCTAATCTCACCTGTAAGCACAACTCATCCAAAACTTGTGGAGTTTGGTCAAGTATAAGCATTTCATGCATGGAACATAGTATGATTTTCCTTTTATTCCCGAAAAATTGACGGTCACTAAAGGATCATAATGGTCGTCAACAGTACACTTCCTCTATGATTGGAGGAGGTGGATCCATTGTGAGGGTGAGTATTGTCTGTTGCTCTTGGCGTGCTGGTGACGGTGGGTCGTCATATACTCTCGTGTACTCGGTACTAGCAAGGATCTTTTCCAAGATTGCTCGTACCTCGGCCACAGTCTTGTAATAGATGGACCCCGTGGAAGTGGCGTTCAGAAAACGGGAACTCCCCGGTTTCAATCCACCAATGAAGTGCTGCATCAACATTTCCTCAGGAATGTTGTTCGGTGGTCCTGAATAGACCAGTTGTAAAAATCTCTCCCACGCTGCGCCCAAGGTCTCATCATTTTGTTGAAAGGTCATCAACTCGATTCTAAGCTTCATGATCTTGGACACAGGATAGAAGAACAGACAAAACTCATCCTTCAATCTGATCCAATCTCCGCCAACTCCCCTTCCATTCCGGTCATACCAAGACTTTGCATTTCCCATCAGAGAAAATGGGAAGAGCTTCCATTTCAATGTCTCTTGGCTCATCCCCGGAATAATGAGAAGAGAGATATTCTCCTCAAAAGCCTGCAAGTGAGTATAGGGATTTTCGTCCTTCTTTCCACAGAAGGACTATGCACGAACCATGGCAACGAGACTGGGACGGATCTCGAAGCCAGGTGATAGGATGGGGTGGCAAGATAGTGGCGGTTCCATATACTCGCTAGATGGACCCGCCGTGCGACTAGGAGAAAACTCCATGTGGAAAGGTGGTTATGGGGGTAAAGTGTACAGCTAGAAAAAAAATCCTACACTAGTGTTGCTACCGTTCCCCGGCAACGGCATCAAAAAAGCTTGTTGGCACTCCTTAGCCTAACGTATCTGCAAGCGCACGGAGACCGATGTAGCCTTTCACCAAGGGAGTAAAACCTGGATATCGAATCCAAGGAATGGTAGACGCGACTAGCCTAGAAATCTCTAACCGAACCCACTAGGAGCTAAAGGATAAAGAGGACAGAGAACTTAGCCTTAGTTAGCTACTTAGAACCTTAGATAACTTGACTCTACCAAACCAGATCTGCTTCGACGGCTAAAGTGGGAGGAACTCAGAAAGGGATGAGAAAGGGGTTCCCCCAGGCGCAGCACTATTGTTATGAAAACACCCAAACGTGGTGGACTACAAAGGACGAACAAGGTTGTCACCACTTGCCGCCTACCACAACGGTACCGTGGGGTGGAACACAACCCTAGGTAGCTAGCCAGCACAGGCACCACGCCTAAGCTATCAGCTACGGACCTTCCCCAATGCGATGGGTTTATGAGGAATTCCCAAATGGACGTCGCTGTCGTCCATGCAGACTAGGGATCCCGCAGATCCAAGCTAAGTAAAGTAAATTACTGAAAGTAAAGAGTAAAACCAACAAGGTACTAAGGTTAGAGACCGAGGAACTTACTGAAGATAACTCCGAAGCTTTATTTCTTTGGGGTGGATAATGTTGAGAGAAGACCGAGAGAACTCCCGGACTCTCCCTACAAAGCTTGGCTGTCACCCAAGCACTCACCCACTCTCTCTACTCTAACTCTAAGAAGATGAACAACTCAACTCTAAGCTTCACTTCTCTCCAAAATGGTGTGTCTTGAGATGAGGGCTTGGGGGTCCTTTTATAGCTCCAAAGGTCGGCAAACCGGTGTAACCGTCAGATCGAAGCTCAACCGTTTCCAGGTCGGTGGAGGGCCGGTCGGCCATCCCTAGGGCCGATCGTCCTAGGGATGTTGCCACTTGGCACCGCCTTTTGCAGGGACGCTCCAGATGTTGTCATTGAGTCGGTTTGGTTGGGGTCGGTGCATGTTGAGACGGTTAAGGGGCCGATCGGCCTGACCCTTGGCTGACCGGCCTGAGTCTGGCTCGTCTGGTCCCTCCGTTGCGCTGCCTTTGCCTCTGGATGGTGAGATGTTCGTCCAGGTGGAGTTCACATGGATTGGGGCTCTGGTTTTCTGCATGTGGGCCTTCGAATCCATGGTTAGTGCTAATTCGTCTCTCTTTTGTCCTATTCACTCCTTTACTCACAAATTCACCAAAACTTGTGGAACTTGTTAGTAATAATCATTTCTACTCTAAAAGGAGGTATGTGAGCCTAAAACATGAGGAAATGTTGCTGGTAAAACCCTACGATAATGACCACCAACAAAAACTCAGAACACCAAGCAACCAACCCAATGGTCAGGAACATACGAATCCTAAGGGGCTCAGATGCTCGCAAAAAAACATCAAAATCAAGGGGCTCTGCAGCTAACCCAAAATCACCCCCCTCCCTCCCCCCCCCCCCCGCCCCGCCTAAACCAAGGCTCGGGGGCTCGACAGCTAACCCAAAACCACCCTTCGCCTACACCAGGGCTCGGGGGCTCGGGCGCTTCTGCCCAAAAAAACAAAATCCCCCCTTGAACGCTCTAAACAGGGGCGCCTCTCAACCAGTCCGCAAAGAACTAGAAGACAGGCCCCACTCGGGGGCTGGGAGGGGTAAACCCCAAACAAAAAAGAGAAGGTGGTCCCAAGAAAAAACCCACGAGTATGGGACAAAAGGTAATCGCAAAAACGACATGATATACAGAAAGTAAACTAATTATTACAGGCACAACAAATTCAAGTTCAAGTGAGCCCCCATTGGATGGGATTCGCACCATGATCAAGTATCAGTTTATCCCTCGGATGAGGGCACACCAATAGTAAAAACAATAAGAGAATGAAACTAGAGGGCCTGAATGGTACTGGCACCATCCGCCGGGTTGCCTCTCGCGTCGGAGGTGGGGACCAGGGCATTGGCGAACCTGTAACACCCCGTCTCCAAAGGCCGCACCGCCCAGCCCTTCCGTGGGGGCGGGCACGCGTACACATAGCACCCTACTTACACTTTCATCCTCGATTCGTGTAAAAGGGTCAACCGAAGGTGCTATGGCTGGGGGACAAAGGCTTATAAGTTGGTTCCACCCTCTCTAAACTAGCAAGGTGGTACTAAACATGCGCACACCACGCTCATGGGCCACTATGGGCCATATCAACTTGGGCCGGGTGTCACAATACACCCCCCTCAAAGAACCCGACGTCCTCATCGGTCCAACTCACCCGTCCAGTGCCGACCCATATGCCGTGTGTCCTACCCGGCCCACATGCGCCATATGTCCGCACACTGACCCGAGCAAATGTCTAGGAACGTTCCCTCTTAGCGCACGACCGTACGTCCAGTGCCGACCCATATGCCATGCCGTGTGTCCTAACCGGCACACACGCGCCATGCGCCCTATGTCCGCACACTGACCCGTACGCGCAACCACGAGGGTCGGCTCTGATACCATTTGTAACACCCCGTCTCCAAAGACCGCACCACCCAGCCCTTCCGTGGGGGCGGGCACGCGTACACATAGCACCCTACTTACACTTTCATCCTCGCTTCGTGTAAAAGGGTCAACGTGAAGGTGCTATGGCTGGGGGACAAAGGCTTATAAGTTGGTTCCACCCTCTCTAAACTAGCAAGGTGGTACTAAACATGCGCACACCGCGCTCATGGGCCACTATGGGCCATATCAACTTGGGCCGGGTGTCACAGAACCGCTCGGTTGGTTCCTAGACTTTGGTGACGAGGGCATCCAAGGCCTCCGTGGAGTACTCATCGGGGAAGCCGAGTGCCATCTGGTCGAAGCAGATCCCGTTGTAGTGGGAGCGCGTCAACGTGAAGGCCTCCTGGACGCCGCAAACCAGCGCCTGCTTCGCAAGAGCCCAAGACCGGTGCAGGATGCGGTTGAGCTCCTCAGGCAGGCGCATAGGGTCGCCGCTTGTAGGCAGCCCAAGCTCCTCCATCACTGTGGCTAACACCACGCGTAGTGCTCCGCAGCACTCCGCCGCGCGCCGAAGGTCCTCCGGGAGCTCTCGGCGTCGTCCCTCACGGGGAACCCGAGCTACAATAGGAGCATGGCCTATACGTCCCACAGCGTTCCGAAGCAGACTAGCAGTGCGTTCCGGCTGGAGAACCCATCCTCCAGGCAGGACTTCAGCGCTGCTCAAATAATGGAAACTGGATCACGACAATACCCGAGCGAGGCAGGAGAGTATGAAATAAGGCAGAGAAGAACAAGAGAAAGCACACCGTCCACTCGCTGTGTTCTCCTCCGTGGCTTTGCTTGAAGCCTCGAGGGTGGCCTCCAGCCCCTGGATCCGCTGCACGGCGGTCTCCGCCCCGACCCGGAGCTCGAAAACTAGCTGCCCAAGCTGGGCGCTCGTGCCCTCGGCATCCTGCTTGGCCTGCTCGGCGAGGTCGCGGGCTGCGAGGGCGTCAATGTGCTCCCAGAGGGCGGTTGTCATCTCCCTCCTCAGTGCTTCGACCTGGGCACGATAACCTATACATTGTCGAGGTGCATCAGGACCAAGTCAAGGTGGAACGGGCATGAGAAAATGAGGAGGATGGGTGCTTACCTCCACGAACTTCAACAATATGGTAGTAGGCCTCGATAATGCCCACCCCTGGAAAGGCCGCTCTCCAGGAGCTGGGCGATGCACTTGAGAGGAGGTCGTAGCCCCTTCTAGACATCGGTGGTCAGGCCCTAGGGCCAATTGTTAGGCTCAGATGATGGGGGCGTGCGGGTGGCCACGAAATCTGGCAGGCGCCCTTGGTCTTGGTTCCTCAGATAGAACCATCCCTTGTTCCAGTCCCAGATGGAGGCACACAGCTCCACCCGCGGGTACTGGCTAACCCAAGACTGCTTCATCTGGAGCGAGCAGAATCCCTAGGAAGATGTTGAAGTTGGGGTCGATCCAGAGGTAGCCCTAGCAGAGGGCTACAAACACCACCATCTGTTGGACCCTATTCGTTGCCAACCTGTGAAGAAACACATCGAAGTGGTGGAGCACCTCGTGGACGAAGTGGTGCACGGGCATGGTGAATCCATAGAGGTGGAATGCAAGGAAACTCACCACGTATCCTTCTGGAGGGGAAGGGTCCTGTCGCCCGGGAGTGGCCCGAGCCACTCCACCTCCACGGTGTGGGGAGGGAGCAGCCCTCGTGCGACGAGCACCTCTAGGTGCGCATCAAACACGGTGGAGCGCTCCCACCGGCGCAAGGAAGACGATGAGGAGGGACAGGACATGACCGACGAGGCAGTGAACGAGGCAACTAGCCGGGGGAATAAGAGCCCAAGGAACCAGCGAACGCGAGCAAGCAACGAGAAACACTCATGAATAGAAGGAGAGGCGAGTAGGGAGGAAGACAAAGCGCATATGGTGAGGCGCCGCGGCCCCTCGTCCTCTCTCCTTTATATACTGTGCAGGGATAAGCAATGGGGAAGCGTTTGCGCGATGGCGCGAGAAAACCCGAGGGAGAGCCCTAGATCCCCAATCCGACAGATGGATATCCCTGGTGGGTGAGTGTCCTAGGTGCGGGCACGTGGAGAGAGGGAGGTGGGTGCATTAACTACCCATCCCTTTGGTGGAGCTGGGCGGGCCCACCATCGGCAGCATCGTGGCAGGTAAGCTATGCAGCCCCATCAATTCGTAATAAGGGGCGTGTTTCCCCTGCGACCCGTCTTGACGTTCTAGGGTGGGGGTTCCGTGCCGCCTTGCTGGCCTGCGGAAAGTGAGGAATGGGTTGTATCACCAGTTACGGCCCAATGTTGGACCACAAGGTTCTAAGGTCGGTGCGCGAAGGGTGCGAACGACCGTCTTGACCAAGAGTTAGAGTGAGGGGTGGGGTCTGGACGAACGGTCGGGTAAATGGCCCCGGAAGTAAGGCACCAGACCCCACGTCTGAGTCTCAAGGCACGATAGTGCAGGTCGAACCCTGGTTTAGCGTCGTAGCAAGGCAACGAGCCCCCGCGCCCTATCGAACGGGCACGGGAACCACAGGGGGTCAGACCTCGGGGTCTATGAGGTCGGGTGCGTAAGTCCCCTGCCAATCCCTCGTGAAGAGGGTTGGGGCCTCACTCAAGTTACCCGCTGGTAGCTCGCTGGGCACCATAGTTTGGCCATCGAGGCATACCCTAGTCGTGCCCAAACCCGAATGTGCCCGCCAAGGATCGACGATCGTACCCCTGGACGAATGAAAAAAAGACCTCGCGAATAAGTCTCCCACTCCTTCACAGGGTTGGGGGCTACTGTGAGAGGCATGGATTAGGGGGCCCCCACAGTCACGGGGTCCACTGACGGCGCCATGCATAACAGACCCCAGGATAAGGCAAGATCAGTATAACAGGTCGTGGGTCGGGCTCCTCTGTCTCGCCCGACCCCGAATCCCACGCAGAGTAATTAGTAGACCCAGGGGTCAGGGATCTTCGTCCCGCTCGACCCCAAGTTCCACACAAGACAACTAGCAGCCCCAGGGGTCGGAGACTTCTGTCCTGCCCGACCCTGGGGGTCCCTGAGCCAAGGGGGGCAGACTCCAAGCAGGGGTGCGCCCCCTCATCCGTCCTCGGGAAGAAGCGAAGTATGATGGGTTGTCATACTAATCCGTAGGCTAGGCCCAAGGGGAGAGGAAGCGTGCTGGACACACCCAGCAGACAGGGTTGCAACCGCCTTGAGTTGTTGGTTTCCTAGGGTAGTTTAGTAATACCACATGTGCAGTACCTTCTCCTTCGCCTATAAAAGGAGAGGTACCCCTCTTGCGAGAGGGATTTGATCTTTAGAACACTTAGTCCCCTACACGCACTTGACATCCAAGGCTTGAACCGGCCTTCGTTGTAACCCGCGCCCGAGAGAGCAATACAATCGGAGACCCCAAACTGGACGTAGGGATTCATCCCAAACTAGTATAAATCACGTGTCTTGTGTCTCTTGAACCATTCTCCGCCGTGGCGTGCGTGCTCTATGATCGACACTAGCCGGCGAGAGGTCCCCCGTGTACCACCCGTTCACACTATCTATACTGACAAAAGTAGAAGGCAACACTAGAAGCAATAAGGAAATAAAATGAAAGAAACTTACTGCGAGAATTGGCAGGCAGGAAGAATAGTAGAAACATCCATTGCTTACTGTATCATCGAGGGACAGAATGGCATTTTGAAACTTCCTCACATTCAACAGAATTTGTTGTAATAATAATGTACTAAATTTTGAGTCTACTAAATTTCAAGAAGTTCAAATATTTCAAGTCTCATCATGTCTCATCAAGAAGTTCAAATATTTCAAGTCTACTAAATTTTGAGTTCTAGGACATAATAATGTACTAAGAGCCACAAACATAAACGACCACATAAAGGACCCCTCATTATGATCTGAGTGTTACTAACCTTAGGATTTGGAAGAATAATCACTGTCCATTAGGGATAGGATATGTATACATATATATATATATGTATCTATACATATATATATGTATATATATTTATATGTATATATATATTAGAGAGAGAGAGAGAGAGAATCCTCCTGGGCCATATTGGGCCTACAATATAAAGGGGCCTTGATGTACTTAACACCCCCTTCAAACTCAAGGTGGAAGCGGAGGATCTGAAGCATTGAGTTTGAGGAAGTGAAGTCGATGTTGCTCTCGAGTTTGTGCTTTAGTAAAAAAATCTGCCACTTGCAGTTCAGAGGACACATACTGAAGAGCAATTGTCTTCTGCTGACAATGTGACCCGTGTAAAGAAGGCATCAACACCAGTATGTTTTGTCAGTTCATGTTTCCTAGGATCATTAGCAATCTGTATAGCCCTCGTATTATCACAGAGAAGAGGAGTGGGAGAATCACAATGGATACCAAAATCAGCCAACAACCATCGAAGCCACACAATCTCTGCAGTTGTAGTGGCAAGTGCTCGAAGTTCTGCCTCGGTACTATATCGAGATACAACCACTTGTTTCTTCGATTTCCACATAAGAGGAGAAGATCCAAGAAGGATGCAATAACCCGTGTGTTGGCGCCTTTTCTGGCCAACACACAAACGCACTAGATCGTGCGGGGCGCAAAGGAGCTCGCTGCAGCACCTCTGCGATGGGCGGTCAGACCCCCTGTTACAGGCGGTCAGACTCCCTGCAACAGCCCGGCAAGAAACCAACGAACGCCCACCCGGGAGGGACCCCATCAGGGTAGGCGCACCTTGGGTTTTTCTAGGATTGGCAGGCCACCTAGAACGTCCTCGATCGTCGTCGAGACGAAGGAAGAATAGCAGATGAGATTGGAAAAGATAGGGCAAAGGAATAAAAGAAAAGGTACAAAATAGTAGATGTATTTGTATTTGTCGATTGGGTAGAGGTCCTCAATCGGCCACGGCCCTTCATAATATAGGGTGGGGAGGTCTTGCCCCACAAGAAAGTCCCTTTACAGATCTAAACTGCAAGAAATCCTTAATTCTACCCGGACTCGGGGACAGACGGTCAGACCGCCTGTGACAGGCGGTCAGACCGCCTGGCACATTGCTAGACCGGCTACATGGCACAGCCGGTCAGACCGCTTGTTACAGGCGGTTAGACCGGCTGTAGAGCCAGATTGGCATCTTGCCATTTTTGGTCGTCAACACCGTGACAAAACAACGATCTGTTGGATCACTGGCCCAAGTGGAGTCTGAGTAGGCATGAAGCTGAAGTGGGCTGTCACGAGCATAGAACAAACATTGAGATGAAGTCCCTCTTAGATATCGCAGCACACGAAGTAGATGCCCATAGCGAACAAAAGTAGGAGCGCTCACAAACTGACTCAAAATATGAACCGCGTGAGCAATATCAGGTCTTGTAACAGCGAGGTAAACAAGACTTCCCACAAGATGCCTATATCGTGATTGGTCATCAAGTAGTGTACCATCATTAGGATGAAGCTGCAGATGAAGATCCATAGGTGTTACAGGTGTCCTATTATCAGTAATTCCAGAACGAGCAATAAGATCTTGAATGTATTTGGACTAACAAATGTAATATCCCTTTGTAGATTGCAAAACCTCAATCCCTAAGAAATAACTAAAAGGACCCAAATCAGACATCTTAAAGTGTTCACCAAGCTGCTTTTTAATATGACTAATGTGGTCTAAATCATCGCCTGTGATCAACATATCATCAATATACAGAAGACGTAAAGTACGACCACGGGGAGAGAGGTGAACAAATAAAGCAGGATCATGATCACTAGGTGTGAAACCAGCAGTCCGTATCACAAAGACAAAACGCCCAAACCAAGCACGAGGAGCTTGTTTGAGACCATAAAGAGCACGGCGAAGACGACATACATATCCTGCAGGAGTATCAACACCTAGTGGTGGGTGCATATAAACTTCCTCATGCAAATGACCATGAAGAAAAGCATTTTTGATATCCATCTGAGAAATTGTCCAAGGAGATGCAACTGCAGCTGCAATCAAAGTCCGGACAGTCGTCATGTGCGCTACAGGAGCAAAAGTCTCATCATATTCTTTAGTCTGTTGAAAACCTCGAGCAACCAAACGGGCCTTATATCCGTTAATGGAACCATCAGACCAGGCCTTTACTTTGAATACCCACTTGCATGTAATAGGTACAACATGTGACGGTAAGGCAACAATATCCCAAGTGCCTGTACGATCAAGAGCAGCAAGTTCCTCGGACATAGCAAGTTGCCATTCTCGAATACTAGAAGCTTCCTAATAAGTAGATGGTTCATCAAAAAAAACATTCACACGTGGAAAACTATACATGTCAGCAGGCCCAATAGTGCTATGATCACAGTAGATTATATAGTGGAACAACCTGTAATTCATCAAAAGGTGCATGCAACTCATCAATATGGTTAGTTTCATCAACAACAGAAGTGTCAGGACTGGCCGGATTAGGTGGGAGTTGTATGGGACGACGAACATAGAGACGTGTGATGGGAGGTTTAGAAGGTGGAGGTGGAGGCTGAATAGGGGCTGGAGATGGAGGCTGAATAGGGGCTGCTGGTGGCTCAACAGGAGCTAGTGGAATCTCAATAGGGGCTGCTGGTGGTGTAGTGATATCATCCCTTAATGATATAGGAGGGAGACAGAGAAATGATGTGGACTCACTAGGAGAACACGAAGACTGAGTAGAAAGATTGTAGAAGAAAGGTCGGTCCTCAACAAAGGTCACATCATGAGAGATACGCATTGTGACATCTCTGATGTTTAATCTTAAAAGTTCACTAAAAACAAGGAGCAAAACAGGGTTAAAGCAAAGGAATGGAAATACACTTAAATTGGGTTTAAAAATTCAAAGTTTAAATTCCAAAAGGCTGATTTGACTCCCAGATGAGATCTCGAAAATTTTCTACTAAACTTGAAAATCTCCAAACATAAAAGTTGTTTGCCATCCCAAATGAAGCCTAGTTACTCTTTGGAACTTTTTCAAATTTTGCAGTTAAGCCCCTCAAAAACCCTAAAAACTATGCAGAACACCTTTTCAAACCTAGCTTGTTTGAGCTCGAAAAATTCGCTTTTTCAAGATCCTCCCAAAATGAAAGTTGTGTCCCATCTTTCAAACTCCAACTTTTGTTTTTGCACTTTAAATGTTCATTTCAAATTTTTGGAGAAAAAGGGGCCAAGAGCAGGGAGCTCCACGGGCGTCCCGACCGCAGCTCGGGCATGCTCTGCCCCAGGACGCCAGCGGCCGCCACGTGGCCGGCGAGCGGCGGCGATCCCATCTGGCTGGCCAAACCCCCTGCAGCCGTGTCACACCTCCCCACGCACACGCCAGCCCCCTTGACCGGTCAAGTCACGCGCTTCCCGCGCCCTGTCAGCCTCGCCGCTCGGCGCGCTATCATGGCGGATAGAGCTCCACGACTGGCCGCTCGCGCCGTGCCTGCCCAAAGCCGTGCAACCCGCCCGTTTGCCCAACTGCGCGCTAGCAGCAGCTGTCGGAGCATCCCTCATCACGCACGTGAGGATCTTCAGCCCCCAACCCCCTCCGCTTACTCCGCCCGAGCTGTCAGAGCCATCAATGGCGACTCCGACGGCCCGAGCACACGTACGCGCGTCACAAGCAAAGCCCAGTCCCCTCTAGCTCGCTCCAAGGCTCCGCCAAGTGACCTTGCCTCCTTTCTCAGCCAGCGACACCGCCATTCTCCTTCCCCACACTCTCATGCATCTGCTTCCACCTCCGGCCGCGAAGAGCAGAGCTTGAGCACTTGCAGCTGCACGCCAAATCGACTGCCTTCCCCTCCATGGATTCCCAATCCGCCGCACCCGAAGCTCACTCACTCGTCTAGCTAACCCCTCGAGCCATCCCCAACCGAAGCCAAGCACCACTCGCCAGGAATCGAGGATTTCCAGCGCCGCCAATCTCCATTGCCACCCGAGCTCCACCTCAACGTTGAGCTCCATCCTCCAGCCATCTCCGTCGACGCCAAGACCCACGACGAGCTTCGCCTCATTCTAGTGAACCTCTCAAGCCACCCCGCTCATCGCCTCGACCCCAGCAGCCCGCTGCCGATGTTGTCAGAGCAAGCCGCTCCGCCACGCAACGTTGCCAGGGCGCGCCGCTCCACCTCCGGCCACGAAACCGCCTCCCAACAACGCGCGGTGAGCTACTCATCACTCCCCGACCAGTTCCCCGGCTTTCCCCGCCGTTTCCTCGCCGGAATCCGACCGCCGACGAGCTTGGACCCCGTCGCGTTCCCCTTTGTAGTTCTAGGCCCTCCGTGTAAGATTCAAGGGCTAGTTTGTGAGAGTTTAAAAGATCTAGGGTTCCCAGCGTAAAAAGATTCTTTAGATCTAGTTTAAATTTCTGAGATATTGTAAAATCCGTTAAAAATCATAGAAAAATCCAAAAATTGCATCAAAATACTCCCTGGACTCGTGAGATTGTAAACTCCAATCTCATGCTTGCATGTATACACTTTTGGAAAAAGGTTTCTGAATTAAAATTCAAACTCAGTTTTTAGAGTTTTGTGCACCATTTCAAATCCTAAACTCCGCTGTAGCTGAACTTTGGATATGTTGTTTGTGTGGCCTGTAGTAGCACTGTGTCCAAAGGGCACCTAAAATTATGGTCTATAGCTTCTGTTATGAATTGTTTAGTGATTTCTGTTCTAGCTCAGTTCTAGATTTATTAAAAATAATTCTTGTAGTCAAAACTCACCAACTTCCACCAGAGGTCTAGAAACTTGTTAGCACATGCTAGAAAAATGCTAAACTAAATTTTTGACCCTATTTAGGCTATCAAATAATTAGATATAGGTTTTCAGTTTGGTATTTAATTAGGACTATTCAAGTGGTATTTTTGGCTACCACTTGGCCAAAGCTCTTCTTTTGATCATGCCTAGCACTGGTAGAAAAATCTATTGTTTTGATTTTATATGAATTAATCTTGAATCTTTGAGCAGTAACTTGTACTATTTTTAATAAATTCTGTACAACTCGATTTTAGCTAAATTTTGGGGTGAGCATAGCTCTTATACTCCTGTAGCTGTCATAAAATTTGTAGATAAAAAGGATGAACAGAAACAAAGAAACAAAAATAAGAAGGAGCTAGAGTAAAATTGGATTTCATAAAAGGATATAGATCACTTTTGATAATTAAAGCAAATATGGTGCAAGTGAAGTTTAATTCCAGAACTGAACGCTTGCATAAGAAATAATAGTTTAATTTGTTTTATATGTGTACACAATCACCATCAAATAAGACTTAAGCCTAGCATCCCTTCTCTATTCTTGTGAAGAAAAGAATTATACACTTTAGTGTCTAGGTGAATATGGCCTTCAAGTGCCTTAGCTTTAAGACCTAAAAATTGCAGCAACAATTAAACTTGTGCATCTCATGTAGAAGGCGTCCTCGCTGACGGTACATACAACCTCGTCCCCGCCAACGAAGAAGAAGCTCCTGAAGGTGGTGCCAACGTCATCGTGATCGACCCGGAGACTGACGCCAGTGTAGCTCAAGAAGGCATGCCTCGGAGCATAACCTAACTTTAATGTTTATGCAACTATGAATTATTTATGTTTGTGCATTTACGTTTCAAGGAGTTGTTTGAATACCCTAGTTGCATAATTCTAGTACCTATGTCTTGCAATACTAGTATGATAGGGTCGATAGTGCAATGCTTTAGGACCGTTACAAGTCAAGTGATTTCCTGTCACTCGCGAGATATTGGAGTTGCTTGTCTTTACTTATGTTGGAATCATAAGGATGGACGGACGGGATGGTATGTGTAGATCTCTCGTCCGTGTATGATAATTGGATTAAGGTCAAAACGTGTGGTTCTGTGTGTCAAGTTTTTGAACGTACCACGCACATGCCAACCTATGGGAACCGGTAAGCCCGGTACCCAATTGATGCAGCTAGGACCGATAGCCATTTCTCCTTGGAAATGTTTTTCCCTTGCAGTACACAAGTGGTTACATGCGTGAGATCGGCCGGCGTAAGTCCGCGAGTATCCGATAACCTTGTATCCTAAGAGAATGGACCCGGCCCGAACTGTGGATTGAAGGGAAAGGTTGGATAGTGTTTGTGCCTTTTATAGCAAGCATTATCCGTGTGTGTTAGGTTTCCCTGGTCAGGTAGTGAAATTCGGTTCGAACTGTCCGCTTCTCGTGGTTAATGAGACGGCTTGACCGTTGTGCTGCATTGAGTAACAAGTGAAACTATGAGGATAATGAACTTGTTGTATGTACTAAATTGTATTGCACCACTTGTATGCTTAGAAAGGTTGCTCATCTAGAATGGTTAACACTACAAGAATTTGATGCTAAAATCATGAAAGTAAGGATCCACTCTTAGTCGCGTTCTGGCAAAACAAACCCACCAACCAAAAGCCTCTCATGTCTAGGAGTCAGTGATGTAGTTTTCACCTGACGGGTAAGCCTTGCTGAGTATTAGTATACTCAGCCTTGCTTGTGGCTTTTATCTCAGGTATGCATGTTGATGAAGACCTTGCTAGTGCTACTTGGCCTGCCCAGGTTCCTCCTGGCTGGCACATCGAGTGGGTTCCGTCCTCGTCCGAGCATCGTGAGGAGTAGCACCATGGACGGCTTCATCGTGGTGTTGCTATGTATCCTGAGCATGAGCACCAGGACAAGAGAGTTGAGCAATAGTACCCTCGAATGTCAAAACCTGACGAAAAGCATCAGATATATACTCTCCACCAGAGTCCAAACGAAAAACTTTAATAGGAGTAGAGAACTGAGTATGAATCATCCGAGTGAAAGACTGATATATGGAGCGCAATTGGGAGCGATGTTTCATAATGATCATCAATAAAAATGACATAATATTTGTGACCGCCCTTTGTTGGAAAAGGTGCAGGACCCATACATCTAAGTGAATAAGATCAAAAGGTCTAGCAGAATAAGAAATACTAGAGGATTATAGAAGTTGTATCTGTTTTCCAAGTTTGCAACCCTTACAATGAAAGTTAGGCTCAACAGATGTATGCCCTAGACAACCTCTATTTAATAATTCTGACAAGCGAGACCCATAAAGATGGCCAAGACGATGATGCCACTTGGCGAAGGACGAGGTGGACGATGCAGCGGATGACACACGAGTGGAAGACTGTGGAAGATGCAAAGTGTCGAGAACATATAGAGGCTAGGGGAACCCCTACGGCGATGGGTAGTCCCAATCACTGTTCCGGTGCGACGATCCTGAATAAAGCAAGATGAGTCATCAAATCCAACAAAACAATTGTGGGATGTTACTTGACCGACTGAGAGAAGATTCATTGACAACTGAGGGACAAAAGAGACATTAGGCACTAAAAAAATGAGAAGTAGAGAACCCTCATGAGTGATAGAACAAGATGTACCATCTGCAGTGTGAATGGAAGCACCATCACCAGCTGGTTTGCAATCAACAAGCTGAGATCGGTCTGATGTCACATGGAAAGAAGCCCCTGAATCAAGCACCCAAGATGATGACCGAGCACTTCCAGGAAAGGCAGCAGCAACAGACACTAAGCCTTTATGAGGAGTTGTACCATGACCATGACCAGTACGAGCAGCACGATGCGCAAGATACTCAGCCAGCTTCTCTGGATGTTGAGAAAAACAATTTTCTGTCGTATGAGTTTTCTTTCCACAATGTTTACAGGGTTCTGAAAATGTGCCTTTAGGTGCATTGATCCTCTGTGAAGCTGCAAACACACTATGAGACGATGACATATGAGGAGCAAGCATGGACCGAAGGCGAGTCTCTTCAGCAAGTAGTTCATACAGTGCACGTGCCATGGTGAGGTTAGAAGAATCATGAAGCAGCCTTTTACGAAGGGAATCCAATTCTTCCCTGACTCCCATGACAAACCGGTATATAAAGAACTTATCAATGAATTTATGTGCAGGACAAGCATCAGCAGTACATACTCCTATCATCGAGGTCAGCGAGCCCATCAGATGATCAAAAGCAGAGTAGTACTCATCAATGGACATATCATTCTGCTCCAAGACATGAGTTTGCTGCATGGAAGTATGTAAAAGAGCACCACTGTCCTGATACAAATCGCTCCTTCATAGAAGACCAGATGGCTTTGGCTGTTTTGAACTTAGAAAGGCTCATGATCATAGACTGCTTAGTACTATTAACCATGGCAGGCATTACTTTTCCATCATTAATTTGCCAATCTCTAATTTCTTTAGCATTACTACCATCAGCCTTAGGAGCAGGTGCATCATCAGTTAAATGAAAAAGAAGACCAGTGTCTGTCAATACAGTTTCCACACAGAAAGCCCATTCGGGATAATTGTGACCATCAAGAGTGATATTGACAGTAATGGTCGTGAGCTGCGACATGTTGTAATCTACCAGAACTGAACCAACACGAGGGAAAAACAGAGGAACAAGGACTAGTGTCTGTGAGCAGGCGGCAGAGTGCACAAGCAGCAGACGGAGGACAACAGAAGCCTGCAGATTGAAGCCAATGGGGGATCGATTGAAGACAGATTGTTTCCACTATATATATAGTGACACAAAGGAATAGTCCTCTTGGGCCATATTGGGCCTACAATTTAAAGGGGCCTTGATATACTTAACACTGAGTAGCAGCTGGGAGTGTCCACTATCGGCGCCTTCAAGTAATTGAAGGACATGATATGGGAGAAGGTCCAAGGATGGATGGAGCAATGCCTGTCTGCTGGTGGTAAAGAACTGCTAATCAAGTCCGTTGCTCAGGCAATTCCAACATACTCCATGTCATGCTTTAGACTGCCGAGAGGTTTATGACAACATATTGGTGGCTTGTTGCACAATTTCTGGTGGGGTAGCAAGGAAGGCAAGCCGAGGACTTGCTGCGTAGCATGGGAGGAGATGATCAAGCCAAAATGTCTATGAGGCCTTGGTTTCCGACAGACAACTGTTTAACCTGGCATTGCTTGCTAAACAAGCTTGGCGTATACTACAAGACGGGTCCTCTTGAGCGCACGTGTTCTCAAGGCTATGTATTTCTCGGATCAAGAGTTCCTACAGGCAAGTCTCAGAACATCGCCGTCGAGGATATGTCGTGCAATACTCGATGGCAGGGAAGCTCTCGAACATGGTCTTATTCGACGCATTGGCACTGGTGAGACTACAGATATTTGGAATATGAACTGGTTGCCGCGTAGTGGTCTCCTGAAACCTACAACACGTATGGGTGACCATGCCCCAACAAGGGTTTGCGAGCTAATTGATCAGTCTACTGCCACTTGGGATAAAGAGAAGCTGGAACAATTTTTCCTATCGATGGACAGTGAGGTGATTGCTAATATATGGATCTGCACACGTAGACAGGACGACTTCTTGGCCTAGCACTACGAGAAGAGCGGAATCTTTTTGGTACAATCTGCCTACAGGATGTTGGTTGATATCACGCAACGTAACACTACATATTTTGGAAGTATGGCAGGGAGATCAGATACACGAGCTGTGGAGAAAGAATGTTCGACACTTTGGCATGTGAAAGTGCCATCCAAGATCAGGGTCTTTTTGTGGAGGTTGACCAGGCAGTCCTTGCCAACGGCTGATGTCTTGCATTACCGCAACATGAGGACTCATGAAGCATGTGGCCTGTGCGGAGCACCAGACTCATGGAGACACGCCCTTTTGGAATGCAACATGGCCAAGTGTGTTTGGGCGCTGGAACGTGCAGAATTTATTGCACATGTGTGTAAAATTCATGATCCTGATGCCAAGGGCTGGCTTTTGACGGTCATGAGCTCAATGGAGCAGGATGATCTCACACAAGTGCTAGTCACTCTCTGGGCAATATGGTACGCTAGGAGGAAGGAGATATATGAAGAATCCTATCAAAGTCCGATGTCGACAAATTGCTTTGTGAAGCGGTTCATTCAAGACCTAAAGCGGGTTGCCCAGCAACCGACTTTTAGGGAAGAAAAGTCTACAGCCAAGCCACTAAGATGGATACCTCCCCCATTGGGCCTCATGAAAATCAATATCGATGCTGCCATGTCAAAGAATGTGGCAGTACGCACGAGACTACTCTGGCCAATTTCTGGGTGCATCGTCCGTCGTCGTTATGGGGATGTCGAACCCGGAAACGCTGGAGGCTTTGGCGGTGAGAGAAGGGCTAGCGCTTGCTAGTGATTCGGCGTTGCGGAGGTTCCGAATCGCGTCGAATAATGCAAGAGTTGTGAGGAGCATCTCTGGGTCGGCCCCTGGGCACTATGGCCAGATCGTTCAGGAGATTAAGGAGCGAGCAGCAACCTTTGTGGTCACGGACTTCGTACATGAAGGACGGCTGTCTAATGGAGATGCACATAGAGTAGCTAGAGGCTCTTTGTTTGAGGATATAGGCAGACATTTGCGGTTGCTAGATCCGCCAGATGGCGTTTGTAACTCATACATTGTTACTGAGTAATAAAGTGTGAGTCCCACAAAAAAAAGCAGGCGGGGCGTCTTTATTTTTTCAAAAAAAAATAAGAGCAGTTATGAAGGGTATGAGTTTACCAAACATGTAAGCATTAGAAGCTTCAGTCACCTCATTGGCAATGGTATATGGCACATTATCAAAGTCTAGAGGGGTACCACCAGATGGAATCCCAAAGACTCTCTGAACCATGATTTTATTAAACTTAATTGATCTACCATTATACCGGAACTCCGACGCTCCAACTACCAAATGAGTCATGACCCAATCCAAAAGAGACATAGTAAACATTCAGTAGTTGACAAAATCCATGCTCCTCAACAAAATGTTTTTGGTCATCAGATAAACGTTGAACAAACTTTCAAAATCGGAGGGTGGAAAAAACGCAACTTAATGCGATCAGGAAATCTGGAATGTTGAGGCATTGCTCCTAGAACAAGATGAAAACATATCATATTAGACAATACCCTATATTTGGTAACAGTCTAAAAGTTATGATATAGATCTATTTCAAATCACAGCGAAAACAATGCAGAGATAGTAAAATATAAAACCCGTATACTAATTAATTGTCACATAAATACACCATTTGAATATTTAATTTACATTTCATCTGAACTCATAGAAATGTTGAAATAATAAACAGATAAGCATATAAATGATGTGTAGTAACCTATCTAATAATGTGACATAGTTTGTTTTAATCATCTGTAAATAAAAAAGCAGGTACAAGTAATGAACTAACAAGACTACAAGAAGGAAACAACAAAAATCCTACGAAACATAGATCCAAACTTAATATTTGTACTGAAGCCAAACAAATCTAACATCATACTACAATGTTTGATATGAAATCATAGAATCCCTTAAGGCTAGAGTATACATCCATGGAAAAACAAAAACCCTAGGTACAATAAACAAATTTCATGAGAAACGAAAAAAATCTACCAAGAGCTCTCATCCAGACCTAGAAAATTGATGAAAAATAACCTTGAATTGATGCCGCCGGAAGCAGTCGCTAGCGCCGCGTCGTGGAAGGAGTCGTCGCTTCCGCGCCGTGGAAGAAGTCGGCGCTGTTGCACCGAGGAAGGAGGAGTTGACGCTGTTGCCTTGGCCACGGAAGGAGTCGTCTCCTCCACGCCACGGAAGAAGTTGGCATTGCCACACCGCAGAAGGAGGAATCGGTGCCGCTGCCTTGACTGCTGACAGACGACGACGAACCCAGGAAGATAGGTGGTCAATAGGGTGGAGGCAAGGGGCTGACAAGTGGACCCTACAAATCAGTCAAAACAACCGAGAGGTGGTGGACTGGTTGGGGGGGGGTGTTCGGCAACACTTTATCGTCTAGGTATCCGGACCATAAGTAATCACGGCTAAAATTTATCAAACATGGATAGAAATTCGAATGTAAAGCTGGTGATCGTCCGTTGTCAGTTTGGCCCATACTTCCGGCTCGGCCCAACCATGCCCCGGGCCGGCCTCATCATCATCCGCACACCAAGTAGCAGCGGCGGCAGTTCCAACAAGAATTTTTGATATTTGACATTGAATTCGAGCGCCTTTTAAAACATAATCCTCAATTCGTAAGCCTTCAGAAATTTAACCCTGTGTGTGCAAATTCTTTTGATTTGGGGGATTTTCACCCACTTTATCCATTTCGTGAATTTTCTTTTTCTTTTTCCTCTCCAAATCACCTGAATAGACTCTTTTGCTCTCCTCTCTCCTGTCTGTTGAGGCCCACCTGCCAGACTCTTCCCCTACTTCATCTCCTCCCGTCTCCTTGTTTCTCTCTCGTGCACACTGAGGAGCAACTAGCGCCGTCAGCAACGACTTGGATTCTGGCTGACGAGTTGAAGGTGCAGCGCGCCAGCCACGATAGAACGACGGCGATGCCATGGCCCTTCCATTCATGGACCCTGCTGATCTCCAGGTGCTGCAGCTTGGTGACGCGCAAGGGGCTCGAGATCTAGATGGATGTGTTCCGTTTCATGCTAGTGAGGACACCTAGGTCCTGTCTGTGTGCCGTGCGTTTGGACCTGCTTGCCTTCCCCAGCGGTAGCTCGGTGGCGCATGAGCTAGCGGCCAAAGCCATAGGGCGCTCCCTGCTACTCGCATCTTGACCAGGGGCCTGCCCTTCACCACCTGCGGCTCGTGGAGCACTGCTAGTTGTCCAGGCCACCTGATGGGAACCCGCTAGCTTTCAACGAGAGATGTGGGGATAACTCGATTGGATAATGGTGGCATCGCTCGCGGCCTGAGGATAGCCTTCCAAGGCTGCGCGTTAGCAACCGATACTCCGCCTCCAACAGCTACCGCGATCTTGTGGAGCACGTCACCCGGCCACTAGGGCGTCGTTCCTGCAAGCAACCGAAGAACTAGCAACAACAAGTACTACAAGTGTTGAATCACGAAATATAGATTAAGGTTTTCAAACTCAATCTCGACAATGGTGGGGTTCCGATTACAACAAGACGGGTGGCTGGATCAGCACACGCACTTCAAGGCAAGTAGCAAATGCTAAACTTGATCTAAACAAAACCCAAACTGTTCTTGGCAGCGGCCAAGGAATATTAGTATGTGGGAGGGCGACCAGAGAGGTGCTGGGGTCATCCTCCAACCCTAGGACCTGTCTGTAGTGGACTCAACTAGATACATGGCCCATGGGCCAAAATAGCGGTGACACAGCACCGTGGGCTAAAAAGGACTCGGTGGTATTTTGATGATTGCGGCTGATGCTGAATAGATATGGACTTGAGGTTGGATCCGTTGGAAAGTAGACTTGATAAGCTTTCCATGAAGTACTTGAACGCCCAAAACGGAGTCCGGATGAAGTCGTGGCGGTCGTCACAAGTTGGTGCTGTCCTGCAGTCCGAATCCAGCGTTTCCAAAACGTGTTAGATTTGATCTCTTTCCTTCGTGGGCCAAAAGTGACGTGATGGCCTGGTGTGGATGTTGGGAATACTTGGAATTGGTTCCCAATCAACTTCTTTGGTCCTCCACGCCTTCCATATATATTGGTACTCTTTTTAATCTATGTATTTATTTCTAAAAATGACAATAAACACACATCATGGCGTAGCATCAATTCATTGAATGTAGCAAAGATAGTGATGATATAAGATTGATTCACCTTTTTTTAAAACACACCAGTATGGTCATATCCAAGATGGTGATGTCCTCATCATTCTCCCCTTCTTGGCTGCAAGTCGTCTTCGACTTGCTCCAGTGGCATTCAAAAGTTCTTGGTTTCATGTTGGAATGTGGAGCGATGGCCATCCTGCATGGCCACAAGCAACAAAGCTCCCCTTCTTTGGGATGACCCTGTTTCATAAGTGAAAAGCTAGGAAAACTTTGTAAGAAATTGTTAGTGTTAGTGCAGCCCCAAAGTTGATCGTGGTATTGTATCGCAAAAGGAGAGTTCAAATTAGAGCAAATATAAACTTTCTGCACCAAATATTCTCCTTTGCTGTCATATTTGGCAACTGCATAAAGCAAACAATAATTAAAACATGGCAAACCAGAATTTTCATATAATGCATTCTCCAAACTATTCAGGTCACGAAGATAATCAAGTTCGATATAACCTAAACAATTCAAAGAAGATAGTATTTTCAACTCATCTTTCTCATTAGCAATACAATTAACAGTCCTTATTTCAGCATGCATATCATCAAGAACAGAATCATCGTGTCGATGCACTAGTCATGTTGTATATATGAGTGAAGAATGATGATACTCACATGGAATGATTTCAGAATCGCATGTGTTGATTTGCTCACTCTCCTCCGATGTGTTGGGTGCGGCACAATCATTCTTTTCACACTTTATCAGCGGTTCTAGTTGTTCAAATTGCTCATTGCTCTCATCCTCCTGCAAAATGTTATGGACAGCACCAGAAAAAAGAAGATGTTCCAACTCTAGCTGTGGTGCTGAAATATGAGAAGAAGTATCACACAACCCTTCCTTGTCACAAGGCACAACAAGCAAATCATATTGTAACAAAGGCAAATCAGCAGCGAGTTCCACTATTTCTTGCTCCCTTTCAGCATGTAAAGTGGACAATTGTTGGTTATAATGTGTACCATCCTTCTTGCAAGTATTCATACATGAAAGATTCTGTTTTTCAGCTTTACAAGCAAGCAAAAACAAGCAAGAAATATGGTTATATGTTTTACTAATGAGCAATGTTTGAATTTCAGAATTGAGCCCTTTCATGAACCTACTCATTGTATCTTCCATGCATTCATTCAAGCCACCAAATACCATACAAATTTTAAAACCATGAAAGTATTGTCTCACAGTCTTACTACCTTGTTTTAATTTCTCTAGTTTGGCAAGCAAAAGATCAACATAATATGCAGGAATAAAAGCTTCTCTAAAAACGGATTTGAAATCTTGCCAAGATTGTGGAACTTTATGGTGCCTACAAAGGTGTTTCCATTCTAGCAAAGCACGTTCAGTTAAAAATATTAGAGGTAATATAAATCTTTTGTTTCTCTGACAGATCATGCTAATCAAATTTATTATCTATTGTCAACTCCCAATTAATGTATGCTTTAGTATCAAAGTTACCAGCATAGGGAGGCAAGTTGTGAATGATATCCTGGATCTCATGGTGCTCAAAAATCTCCGTATCATCTGCCATGATTAGTACAAAACAAGAAACACAAAAAATAATGTGGATCCTCCTATCAACTACTAGGATGTGGCTGTTGTAAATCTCTCAATCGCAAGCTATTCAAATAAGGTCTTACAAGTTCTTACCAAGCAAAACAGGAGGTGGCAGCAACCAACAAGTCTGCAACTATGGAGCGAAGTGTATCGGTATCGAAGCAACAGACCCTGTCAAACTGTAGTCTAATATGTGGAGCTATAGGTGGGCTGAAACAAGGAAGTACTAGCACCACGGTAGTTAGAAAAGCAAGTTGAATAATCTTTCAACGGCGGTACTGTGCTGGTCCTAGCCTAGACCGTGTCAGAGACGCGAGCCTGGACACAAAGGAAGTCACAAAAGCACCACCAGGACAGAAGAGACAACTCAAAGAATCAGCCCTCTTTTTTTATTTTTTCTTTTTTTTCTTTCCTTTTCTTTTCTTTTCTTTTTGTTCGAGGGAACCTCAAAAACTGCTTATATGAACAAAGGAATACAAATGATCTAGTCACGACATACACTTTTCTGGAAGGAACAGGGGTATTCCGGTAACAAATGAGCTAGTCTCTCTCTCTCAAGAGTAAGCCGAAACCAATGTGAACAGAGAGGCTTCTCCCTGGTTTACTATTGGAGTACAACTCGGAGTGCAACACAAGGTGGCAGTCGGTCTCAGGAACACCCAACTAGGAGGCACATGGTATGTGACCAGAACGTGACAAGAACTCGAAACTCTAAAGGATGACAACTACGACCAGCAACTCGACACACCCGATGCAATCGAAAACTCAACAAGCCCTAACTAAGCAGTGCTAGTAAAAGGCCAAACAAAGTCTATAGGGTGCGGTGGGGGGAAAATCTGCTATCTTTTTTGGGCTTTTTCTGGACTATAGGAAATTATAACAATGAAGGGATGGAAATCTCTCACCGACAAACCTTGCTCTGATTACCAACTGATAGGAACCCGCTAGGGTTTGCGCCCGATCTTTCGATGAGAGACATAGGGATAACTCGATTAGATAATGGTGGCGTCGCTCGCGACCCGATTACAGCCTTCCAAGGCGCCTTAGCAACCGATACTCCGCCTCCAACGGCTGCCGCGATCTTGTGGAGCGCGTCACCCGGCCACTAGGGCATCGTTCCTGCAAGCAACCGAAGAACTAGCAAGAACAAGTACTACAAGTGCTGAATCACGAAATATAGATGAAGGTTTTCGAACTCAATCTCGACAATGGTGGGGTTCCGATTACAATAAGACGGGTGGCTGGATCAGCACACGCGCTTGAAGGCAAGTAGCAAAAGCTAAACTTGATTTAAACAAAACTCAAACTGTTCTTGGCAGTGGCCAAGGGATATTAGTATGTGTAAGAGAGACCAGAGAGGTGCTGGGGTCGTCCTCCAACCCTAGGACCCGTCCGTAATGGACTCAACTAGATACACGGCCCACGAGCCAAAATAGCGGCGACGCAACACCGTTGGCTGGAAATGACTCGGTGGTATTTTGATGATTGCGGCTGACTTCGAACAAATATGGACTTGAGGTTAGATCCGTTGGAAAGTAGACTTGATAAGCTTTCCATAAAGTACTTGAACGCCCAAAATGGAGTCCGGATGAAGTCGTGGCGGTCGTCACAATTTGGTGCTGTCCTGCAGTCCGAATCCAGCGTTTCCAAAACGTGTTGGATTTGATCTCTTTCCTTCCTGAGCCAAAAGTGACGTGATGGCCTAGTAAGGATATTGGGAATACTTGGAATTGGTCCCCAATCAACTTCTTTGGTCCTCCACGCCTTTATATGTTTGACACTTTTTAATTCATGTATTGATTTATGAAAATGACAATAAACATACATCATGACGTAGCATCAATTCATTGAATGTAGCAAAGATAGTGATGATATAAGATTGATTCACCTTTTGTTTTAAACACACCAGTATGTTCATATCCGAGATGGTGATGTCCTCGTCACCCCCTGCTGTGTTTTGTGAGAGTGTCGTGCAGTACATCTTGCTGCAAGGCAATTCAATGGGTGGCGGCAATGGTGTCTACTTTTGACCAAGAGAAGAACGAGCGGGTTTGTGGGTTTAGGGAGAGACGACCAGGATCGAGGAGGTCACCAGGATCTAATCGAGAGCGCAACGGCTACAGAACACCAACCAGGCACACAGGCGGGGAGGCCAGCGGTCGCCTTGGCTCGCTCTCTTTGTGCTGATGACAAGCGGGCCTCAATGGAAGGGACAAAGAGGAGGGGTAAAAGATTCCATTCAGGTGGTTTGGAGAGGAAAAAGAAAAAAGAAATTCACGAAACAGAGAAAGTGGGTGAAAATCCCCAAATCAAATGAATGGGCACGCATAGGTTAAATTTCTAAGGCTTAACGAACTGAGGTTATGTTTGGAAAGGCGCTCAGCGTCAAATATCAAAATTTCTCCGGTTCCAACGACTTACAAGCAACAAATAATACTTCTCCCTTCCTTTCTCCGCACTCCACCGCGGCGTCGCCATGGACGCCGGCGTCGTGCAAGGCTGCCTCGAGGCCGGCGGCCGCGACCTCCTCCTTCACCCCTCCTCCCCTCCCTCCCCGACCTCCGCCGCCGCCTCCTCATCCATCCTCCAGTCCCTCCCCCTCCACGTGGTAAGCCCTCTCTCGCTCGTCTCCCCCCTTCCTCTCCTTATCCATTACTCGCCCTAATCCCTTCCTCTGCCGTTTGTTCCAGTCATTCGACCGCGGGTACTACCTTCTCGTGAAGGCGATTCAGGAGCTACGTGCGCGCAAGGACGGGCACGTTGTCACCGTCGGGATCGGCGGACCTACCGGTTCCGGCAAGACCAGGTACCGCGGCTGGCTCCCCTCCATCAGTCGGGCCAATTTTTGGGAACGGCTTCGATCAGTCGCGTCGATTCTTGGGAAGGGGTGTTAGTGATTTTGTGGTGCTATGCTGTGCAGCTTGGCGGAGAAGGTGGCGTCAGTCCTCGGGTGTGTCGTGATTGTCTCTATGGAGGACTACCGGACGGGAGCTGGTGGCGACGACGGAAGCAGCGACATGGACGCCATCGATTTCGACGCACTTGCGTGCAACCTCCAGGTCTGGGTTTGAGTTTTGGTCGGATTGGTTTAATGGGCACGAGCTGCTTGTTTTAATGACGGGCCAGGGTGTGGTGAGTAATGGTGGGTTTCAATGCAGTTGTCGATTTTAGCGTTTGGTAGGGCTGCACTAGTGGCAGTTGTTGAAAGAGAATTGAATTAATGGGGGGACACATGGGATACATGGAGTCGTTTTCAGAAAGAGAAGCGTCCAGTGTTTTCCTTCACATTTTCTTCCAGTGTTATCTGAGGTACAGAGGAAATTTAAGTTTGAATATTGTCTGAAACATTTTAGAGTTTCTTATCATTTTAGCGTGATAAGCATTCAGGTTGTCTTATGGAGATAAATAAAGTGCATGTTGTCTTATCTGAGGTGGGAACTTAACGCCTGTTCACCGAATAAATAGTGGTCAGAATATGGAAAACCCAATCCTCGGTTTTGATCTACTTAACTTTAAATTTACAATGCTTTAATATCTCTTAATGCATTGAGACATGGATAGGTCCCAGTTGTGCAAGATTTGGCATCCCTAACCTCTGTGAAGTCTTATGGTGTAATGTTTTGGTTTTACCAAATATATCTGGGAGACTGGATCGCCATGGTTTTGGTATTTTACAGTGATGATTTGCTGCTGGACTTTTATATGCACAAGTTTGGCATTATTACTTTGTACATTTGTCCAAAGTTTGTAAAAATTAATGCTTGCTTCTGTTATCGAGGCTCAGTAGAGTTGGTTGGGTCAATATTGTAGATGTTAATTGCACAAATTTAATTGTATGTGGTTTGTTTGTTTCAGGTGTTAATTGCTCAAATATTATTGATTCCTTTGTGCCTATTTTGCTGTTGACTAATGAGTAATGTCTACTGAGCAGGATCTTGTAAAGGGTAAAGATACGATGGTGCCACTGGTTGATTTTCAAGAGAAGAAACGCACAGGATGGAGGCATGTGAAGATTTCTTCATCTGGAGTGGTGCAATATCTAAGCAATACATGTTACACTTCTATAATATCTTTACCAATATGTTTTCTGATTCAAGTTATCCTTTTAGGTGATTGTCGATGGTGCATATGCTCTGCATTCAACACTAAGATCGTTGCTTGATATCCGGGTTGCTGTGGTAAACATGATAATTCATTACGTTCTGTAAGTTACATTTTGTCAAGACTTATTTGTGGAACAGTAGTATTACCTGACGAGTAACTTGCAAATGAGTTTCAGGTTGGTGGCGTTCATTTTAGCCTGCTTTCTAAAGTTCAGCATGATATTGGAGATTCTTGCTCATTGGATTATCTGATCGACAGCATATTTCCATTGTTCAGGAAGCACATTGAACCAGACCTGCATCATGCACAAGTACAGTATTTATTGTCCATAGTTGTTGTTTTCTTTTCGTTTTGGGCATTTACAGTTATTTGGTCATGATGATTCCTAGTAATTTATTGGTGCAGATTAGGATTGATAACAGCTTTGTCTGCTCATTCCGAGAACCTTATTATAAGCTAAAGTGCAAAAATGAGGTCAGCAAAGGGTTACTATTGACCAATACTTTGTTAATACCAATGTTGCTGCTTATTTCATTCCAGATTCATTTATTTCAATCTTGCTGTTTTTTTAATTAACCTAGTAGTCGAAAGTTCTCCCCCCCATCTATGGCCACGTTTTTGTTTCGTTTTGATGAATATCATATTATACATGGAATTGCACCAATGATTTTGATAATAGTAAATTTTATAGCTACTCCTTAAACTATTGAGCGGTTCTCATCTAGGTCTCCTTACTATAAAATTGCATTTCTGGCTCCCTAGACTATCAAAGCTGATCATCTTGGTCCAAATCTGCCACGCAACACTCCAGAAGCTGATGTGGCATGCCGACTGGGAAGTTGATGTGGAACCTGACGTGAGGTCCGCATGTTAGCACCTAGGACCTTAAGAGTAACTCGGGGCTTGCAATGTGGCCTCTGTTAGTCAATAACAGCGGCCTGCTGTGACAGGCGAAATCCGGCCGGAGGAGGTGGCTACAGCGGGGAAGGGCACCAGAGCCATCATCTTGATGAGACACATCCTTTTGGGGTTAAACACGAGGGGGCGCTGGATTCAACATAACAGGGTGCAACAATGTGATTCAAAGTTTATTTATAGGCTAAAGTCACAACTCTATTAGCATGACAGGAAGAATAAATTAAAAGACTAAGGAAATATTGAAGGGATTGTAATTCCAGCATGTGAAACACAACAGTTTGGATTTTTGTTTGATCCCTAAATACAGTAGCCATAAAATGTGGAGAGGTTATAAATTCCCAAAATTCCTCATCCTCTCTCCAGAGAAAAGAACTGCAATAGAGAGGAGATTTCAAATTTGAGCTAATTAGTAATCTCATTCAAATGAAGTGGAAATATGTTCGTTATCATGGATATGTCAAGACACAGCCTCCTCAACCAGAACTTAGCACCTCCACGGCTCCACCTGCCTTTTGCTATGGCACCAGATCGCCGATGAGCAAGAGAGGGGCACGGTAAAAGGGTAGATTTTGTCGAGTAAAAAAAAACCCATGTGATTCCTGCATAAGCAAGCACATGACAAGTCATTCCTCCACCTTTCTGCCGATGAAAAGGAGCTCATCTTGCAGTCATCCCTCCACAAGACAAACATGTGCAAAAGACTTAACTATATTTGTCAAACAAACAAAAAACTAATCATTTTAATATTTAATCTTCTATTCAGAGCAATTCAACAACATCATGTTAATTATGTCACAATAACTGAAAGGCAAGTTTCAAGATTTTCATGATCGAATTGATGCAATTAAAGAATACTCCCTCCGTCCTAAAAAAAGAGTAGTTCTAGCAACTCTATCTCTATCTCTCTCCTCATCTATTCATCCTCGTTTCTGTGCGCGCTCTACTTTTTCGCCTCTTCTTAATTCCCGCGTCCAACTCCTAAAACTACCCTCTTTTTGGGACGGAGGGAGTAGTTAACTCATACATCTCCACGTATATAGGCAGTAGGGACAAATCAGATTGGAAGTTCCTTGTCCTTCCCCCAAATCACTGAATAAAACAATCACGCAAGCAACCTTGCTCCACAAGCCTCCCGCAAGTTCGTTGCCAGGTGTCAAGTCCAAGCCCACACAGCATTTGAAAAGCACATCATCAAATGTTTTGGCCTTGGGAATAAACAGTCGCACAAGTAACAAATCGAATGAAACAAACGACAACCTTTGGCCTTGTGAACGAAACCCTAGGGCATCGTAAATAATATTGGCAGTGTGCGCCGGAGATGAACCAGGGTAGATGTCGTCGCCGGCGCCGCCTCCTCTTTCATAGGGACAGGGGTCGCCACCGCCGGCGCGTGCGCATCCTCCTAAGAGGGGAGACCGGGGGCAATGTTGCCATCAAGGCATGCGCCTCCTTTGGTGGGTGACGGTGTCACATGGGGGAGAGAGAGGCGGCGTGCGCCTCCGTCCCGGGAGAGAGGCGGCAGCAGAAGACGGGGGATGATGTCCCAGACTCACGGGGGATATTTCTTTTTTGTACGGAAGACTGTGCCGTGGCAAGTGTGACTGGGGCGTGGGAGGAAGTGAGGGAGGGATTAGATTATTTTGGATGATTAATTTTGATGGAGTTGGTTTTCTGGGCACACACAATTGGGTGGGATTAGGATTTAGATAAGTCATCTCTGTTTGGGGACACAGAACTGGGTGAGAATAGGATTTAGGATAAGTCATCTGTGTTTGGGGACACAACTAGATGGACGTAGACAATTTTGAAGTGGCTCCTTTTAAGGGGTAGAGATTTCAAGAATTATATTTCTCTTCCCTTCACTAGTTTTGCCTCATTATTGTGTGACATTTCATGACAAAAAATACTTCTGATTAAATTCAGTGTAATGTTCAGATTTGAATGTTAATTTGATAGCAATCCTTTTGAGAATATATTCGTATCAACCTTTAGTTTATGTATGATCAAATCAGTCACAACTGTAAATTGTAAAATGTTAAATGAGCAAAAGGTAGGCCTTGGAGAGCACACTGCTTTCTGAAAATTCTACATGTGGCCAATGATGTAATCAGAAATGCATAGTTATGTACATTTCAATAATTTGAAGACTGACTGAATTGTGGAGTTTTACGTGCTCATTTTCAACACTACATTGAAGTGGACTTTTCTTATTTGTTAGAAGACAATATCTAGCACAATTAAGCTGGGTACACAATCACACTATGCTTACTAATTGCTGCTTGTATTTATGCTTATTCTTTCACCTACTTTTATTCTTTGTTTTTTGAACTTTTCTTATTTATTGTAGTCACCAGATGGCAAAAAATTCTATTCTTTTGATCGAACTAAAGCAGAGACTGAAAAGTGAGTGCATCCATCCTCTTCACACTCTTTATTTACTTGCACACTTGGCTGGAGTGGTTTTGAGAGTTTAAGGTTGTCAAGATTGTGATGTGGATTGTTGAAGTGTGTGATCCCACAATCATTTGCTCAGAATTAACCTAGATTGGTTAACGGATAGAATACTTAATAAATAATGTGCTCAGGATTGGTTTAACGTGATCCTGAGTTGCTGACTACAAAGTAAGTCAGCACTAGTATAATTTGTTGACACTTCCATTGCTTTTAGTTATATTAGTTTATTTTTATTTTGTTTTCATTCTGCAGATCTCAAAATATTTTACTTCATTTAATCGAAAAAACTGAGTTAAATAAGTTTAAGTATCACATATAACTAATTATCCTGTAAATAAACGCATCCATTTTGAAGACGAACAAAACATTTATTGTACACAAGCCTGTGTAAGCCATTCGGAGTTTGTTTATTTATTTTAGTAAATGCATGGGGTAGCATGTATTCACAATCAATGTGGTAGACTCTGCATGCACACAAAATCCTCAACACTGATTTTAATTGTAAGTATATGTGATTTGATAAATCTTTCAGGATCATAATGTTACGATTGATTGTTGTCAAATGTTAAAAATACTACAATGATCCAGATCCGGAAAGGCTCTGTACAGTTCCCTTGTAAATTCATCAAGCTTGTGCGCGTTCATTTTAGTTTGTGACAATTGGTTTGTTAACTGTTCCAGCTTCATTGAGATGTATCTTAGGCCACCTTTTGCTTCTGAAGAAATGAAGATTGATGATTGGATTAAAGTTAGACAATGTGGAATAAGATACTACCTATCTCTTGGAGACCAGAGGATTGTTGACAAATATTTTATAATCCGTCCAAAAGCAGAATTTGAGGTATGCATTGGTTTTAAAAGGATCTCTTTTATTTTTTATTATTTCCTGATAAAGTAATTGAAAACTTGGAAAAATGCTGGTGGCCTACTAAGCTGAAGTATGGTTTGCAAGTGTTGAGATGGCAGCAGGCTGGGGCTTTTATGTGCTAAGTAGAGCCCATAGGGGGGGGTGCCACGGTTCACGCATGCTACAGGACGCACGAACGGTACCGCACGCAAGGTAGAAGCAAGTTCTTGTAAGTTGCAAGGACACACAAGAACAAATGGTAGAGAAACTCTCAATCCTTAAGAGGGTACCAACCTAAGGACAAGAGCACTTGACTTCTCTATTCTTCAATTCGTGGTTAGGGTTTCCACCAGGATAGGTTAGGATCATCGAAGAAGAATAGAACCAGCCTTAGGCGGTTTGTTCCTCAGCGATCCGGCCGGGTTTCCTGCCCGGCCAGATGTTCCAGTCCCATTTTTCCTCCTATTCTTGTCAATTCATAACATGTACACCTTCATTCAAGGATGTAATATTATGCTCTGCTAAAGGGTATGGCTTATAATATGTATGGGACCAAATAATTTATTTGCACTAGTTTCTGAACCAGCAATTTATATCCACCAATAGGAGTGTGGAAAATCTAAAATAGTGGAATATGAAACTACATGTATCATAGAAATGTGTGTAACTATATTTATATCTGCTGTGAGGTATTGCAAACAATTTTAATTTGGGATTAAAAAACAATTTCTTACATAGCCTCTATAAGATTACACTCCCTAAGATTATTTTTTATTACTCCATACTGCATTTAAGTCAGTCACAAGAAAATTAAATTACAGCGATGCAGGCACACATTTTTACCATGCTGCATGTTTCTCATGTTTCTTAATTATCTCAGGTTGGACGAACAACTCTTGGTGGATTGTTGGCTTTGGGATACAGTGTTGTTGTTAGCTTTAAACGTACAAGCATGTCTGTCAATAGTGATCAATTACTCATAGCAGCAGAGACCATCGACACCCTAGATGAGACCTTTTTGGTGTTAAAAGGCCCCAGTAGAAAGGTATACATTCTTCAACGCTAGGTGATGAGTTATGACTTTTTTTTTTTTTTGAGAATGTGATGAGTTATGATTCGGTTGTGCTCTGCGGCCCGCCCAAATTGTTTCCCCAGAATCTTGGGAATTTCTAAATTAATATTCATATCCGTTCTCGAGTTTTGGCACCTTCATTTTACGGCCGCCCTTGAATTCGATAATTGCTAATACCTTCTATCTTGTGCTAAAATTGGTTTATTTCCTCATCATGTTGCTTCAATTATTTCTTTTTTTTTCTTAAAATATTTATTGTGGCTTTGTTACTTGTGCCCTTATAAACTCATTATCACGTTTTCATATAAATATTTAGATGACTGGGTTTGGCTGTTATGGCCCACAGGAGCCAGCCGTGGGCTAAGCCCACAAGCATGTGTGGCAGCAATTGGCAAGGGCAACAAATAATAGTTTCCTAGATATTTTAATTAGTTTCCATAAATCTAGAATTCAGTTATGGTAGGATTGTGTTAGGGGAGGATAAATACCTCCAAACTCTTTGGAAATTAATCAAGCAGGCAAATATTATTTTGCCGGCCTCAAGGGCCATTGGCATCTTTCTCTGTCGCCCTCCTCCTTCCGTGAACAGTAGCGCGGCTCCTGTAGCGCGTTACTCCACGCCCAGCAGCCCTAGCGACGGCGCCCCTGCGTCGTCGCCGCCGCTCGCCTCCCCCTCCTTCCAGCCACCCTTACAGGTTGAGGGAGATCCCCGGTAGGACTAGGAATCCTACCATTGGCACTTGTATTATTTTCCTCCATAGTCCTAGATTATTAATAAGAGATGTCTTTCTTGTCCCCTCAAACTTGAAGGAGAGCTGCCCATCAATATATTACGTAGAATTAAAAATAGTCAAAGGAGACTTGCACAACCTCATACCTTTTGGTTTGCCGAATAAAAGTAGGACCAGATAAATTCTCACAGCCACATGCTATTAAGGCCTTTAGCCTTTGCCATGCACCTCAATTCAGCCTCTTCTCTAATGTCTTGCATGGAATGCTGAATTTAGGCGAGAAGCCCTAAACAGAACTATTCCCATGCTATTAATATCAGAAGTCATTAATTAACACATCCTTCGTATACCTGTTTACTTGTAGGAAGCTTATGAATTTTAACAATTTAGGAGCTCACAACTTTCATTATCTTCTTGTTAGGCTATGCAACCTTTTATGTTGTGACCGTTGTTGGGAACTAATTGTGTTAGATTTAGTCCCACATCGGATGTTGATTGGTGGGGAAACACAACATATAAGGTGGGACACACCTCCCCTATCAGATTAGTCTTTTGGGTTGAGTTAGGCCTGAGGCCTTGGTTGTTGTGGGCTCTGGTGGGCTTGGGCCTATGGGGCGTCAACTCATGGGTTAGCAGTTGTGAGATCAATCGGTCCCACAGTAGTTCGGGTCGGTTCCGCTGTGCATCCTAACAAGTGATATCAGGGCCAAAGGTTGGAAAATCTAGAACATCTCTAGGGTAACATGGTGATGAGCCTGTGAACGTCTCCGGAGGATCACACGGATTGTGTGTGGCTGGAGATTTAGACTTAAGGCCTGGGATAACATCTTTCGGGAGATCACATGGATGGTTGTGTTGGAAGAGTTGGGCTCGATGTGTGACAAGGCAGATTTGTTAGATTTAGTCTTACATCGGAAATTAATGGTGGGGGTGGACAACATATATTGTGGAGCACCCCTCCTCCTTCATACTAGTATTTTGGGTTGAGTTAGGCCAGAGGCCTTCGTTGTTGCGAGCTCCGGTAGACTTGGGCTTGTGGGGTGCCAGCTTGTGGGTATAGCTGGCCGGGCCGCTTTCCGCTGCAACACTGACAAATTTAAAGCTCCTTTCTAGAACAACGCCTAACTGAATGATTGATATTCTTAATTGCTAGCGATGTCGTCACAAATTGATTTCTTTGCATCTTTATTTTGATTGAACCTTCGAAGAAATTTGAAAAAAATTTAACTGACTTACATAATTTAGATTGTTGCAGCAGAAGCTTCTAAGCTTGGTATAAAGGGACCATGGATCACAAAGTCATACCTAGAAATGATCTTGGATAGCAAAGGTATGAATATCTAATATTCCCTTAGTTTGTAAATCAGACCACTTTGCTAATCAATTCTTTCTTGGTCTTAGGGGTTCCACGACTTAATACACCCCCACCAGTTTCTAGCACACTTTTAACTGAAAGCCAAGAAAAGAAAATTGCTGCACCTAAACCAATTCGTGTTTCTTCTGAAAATATTACAAATCTTGATGACTTGATGCAACCGTGGATGAGATCTACACCCAAAAAGTTGGAGCAAGAACATGTTCTGGCAAAATGGCAGTTTATCCCAGGTTGTCAACTTTAAATTTTTCATAGGAATTACTTTTTCCTTGGACCTTATGGAAAGAAAAAGAGAATAGGCTTTGGACCATAGTCCAATGATTATCTGCTACATGTTTTCAGATTCTTCTTCAAGAAGTTATGTCCAGTTAGCTCCTCTGCCTGATTCCTATGACTTGGATAGGGGCCTTCTTCTATCAGTTCAAGCAATTCAGGTAAATGGAGCCATAAGTCTATGTGTGCCAATTATTAATTTAGATACATATTTAACAGTAATATATCGTATATTATGTTATATGCCAGGCATTGTTGGAGAACAAAGGATATCCTGTCATTGTTGGGATTGGTAATGCCTCCAACTTTTTTTTTCAACACAGTGGAATTGTGTTTAGCATTTAGACTCAAAATTGTAGAACAAACATCTGCCTTTTGGTACTTGATGGATGAAAATATATACAGGATTGAATCTGGCTTGCAAACCATTTAATTTTCCTAACAAATCCAAATATTCATATTAGCAATTTTACATATATTCACATGCAATGAGTTCTCCCTCACTCAAGTAATGGAGGTTTGTCAGCGTCCTAATTGAATGGATTTGTGTGATGGTAGGCTTCTATAACAGTCAAACATCAAAATTCTGGATACATTTATGGGACAAAAATGTACTTGTTCTGAGTGTCAGTGGTGTATGCTAAGATCTAGGCGGAATTTCATTTCATCAATCTATACTTTTGGGAATATGGTTATCCAAGCATTACTACTGTTAGTGGGTCTATCACTTTTATGTTTCTCTACTGGTTATATCATGCTATCCTGGTATTGATTTATAGATGCCAGTATATCCATTGATTCTGATAAGTGGTTACTGCTTAGGGCAACCCTATTGTTGTGAAAAGGAGACCTTAAGGCTGAGCTAGCACCTTAATGGGGGGGGGGGGTACCTTATACAGTCTTTGCCAGGGAAGAAAAACTAAAGACCTACCTCTAGTTCTGAGACCTGAGTCCTGACTTCAAGCAATAAAAAAATTGCAACAAATCACAGTCTGTTCTTCATGCCGCATTGGAGAGAATGACAACATTGCTACTTATTGTTGCTGCACCATAGTGGAGAAGGCACTGATGTGAAAAAGGGGCACTGGATTGTCACCCCATGGGGAGGAGGATGCTGCCACTGATGTCCACCATGCTATGCCCCGTGGATTCCACCATGCTGACACATCATTCCTCTTCCCTCGCCCCCTCCCTTGGCCCCTCCTCACCGCAGATCCAAGTCTTGGCACACTGGATGGCTGATGGGTGCTATGATTGGGGACACTATGGTGGTGAAGGAAATGGCAAATGAAGGTGCTTGATGGGCGAAGGCAGTAAGGGCAGTGGCTTTAGGTTCGATGATGGGTGCTATGATTGGGGATACTATTGTGGCTTTTGCGTAAAGGATGAGTGACGGAAATGGAATAAAATTGCAGTATATGCAAGTCATGGCTTTAGCCCGCCAGGAAGGCAGGAACAGCAACTTGGCCTTAGTCTCATCACCACTTCTTAAGGCCCATGGTGACCTTATACAATAGTGATGCCCTTAGGCAAAATATTGGGAAAAATGTTCCCCAAATGACACTACAATATCTACTAATTGGGTCAAAAGAAGAAAAAAAGATCTAGTATATTGGTACTGACTACTGAGTCATGAGAATTACTCGGTTGGTTAAACACATTTTAATTTACAAATTACTCGGAGAATCACGTCAGGCTTGAGATGCTGGGAGGCACAAACTGTAACCTTTTCTCTTGGGTAGTCTACCACCATAGTGTGTTCTTTGTATTAATTTTGTGTTTTTTTTGGTGTTTCTTCTGTACTTTCATATCAAAGATTTATCTTTTTATTTGAGAGTTTTAGTGCAGGTGCTTAATTTTCTATTATTTTTTCTGCTATTATCTGTAGGTGGTCCTAGTGGATCAGGGAAGACAAGTTTAGCTCAGAAGATGGCAAATATAATTGGTTGTGAAGTTGTAAGTTTGGAAAGTTATTACAAGCCTGAACAAGTGAGAGATTACAAGTATGATGATTACAGCTCTTTGGATATTGCTTTGCTGACTAAGGTGATATACTTTATCCTTCCTATGCAAGGTTTTTTTTTTTCTCGAATACGCAGGAGAACTGCATATCATTGTATTAATAGAAGGAGAAGAGTCTTACATAGACTCACACACACCACCACACACACGCACACACCCAGGACATACCCAAGCCTCACCCAACCTCTTAGAACACCTCATTCTATTGCCCTTGCACCCTCAGACACAGACCGGGGATAGCAAGACCCTGACCACTTCGCCCCTACCCAGGATCAATGATTTGGGATAGTCTCTTAGCTCCTGCCATCTTCCACAGTTGTGCTTCATTTTTTGCCAAGATCAAGGCAGCAGCCATGCTTGGGGAAGTACCATTGAACACACAGTCATTCCTATGCAAGGTTAATCGAACTACTTTATCCTTATGGTTAGGCAGTTACCAAATTTCCTTATCTTGATATAAACACATCTCGGACTAAAGGCTGTGTTGTTGTTGTTGTTGTTGGTATAAACACATCTGGCATACTTACTATTGACACTGATATTTTGAAAAAGTGGCAACTAATTGTCTGGACATTTTTTTTCTTTTTGTAGCAGAATTATCCTGCAAATTACAGATGCTGATCTTAGTAATTTTGTTTTTCTTTAGTTCAGAGCAAATAAACTTAAACAAGCTAATGGATGAGTATAAAGCAGACTACATACCTCCACACGGAAATATAAAACTGGCCCTTTGCCCCTTAGCAGTTCCAAAACAGAGCTAAACGTGGTTCATGGTCCAGTGTTTCTTTAAATATGTATAAACCTCAAAAGATGCTAATTCATCTTTATTTCTCTATGAAAATACAAGTCATGAAATAATTTGGGGCCTATATACTTATAGCCCATCACGTAATTACAGTGGTTATGATATGTTATATTCTAATTCCTGTGTAGGTCTGCAGCTTTATCATTCGCCAATAGTTACTCACTGTTTGGTTTGCACTTTACTCCCTCTGTTTCACAACATGAGTCATGTTACTTGGGATTCACGGTTTGAAAATGTCTACAAAGTCGATCAAGAGTCTTCTTGTTGCAAGTTTCCAGTGCCCACCCCCAATTTAATGATGTGAAAGGGGTTTAGTTGTTGTAGCAAAGGGCATGCATGGTCATTTTGTGGTTCTTTGTTGTTCACTTCTCTTTGATGTAGTGGCTCTTCAGCCTCTGCACTGATGGCGTTACACTTTTTTTTTGTGACCGTATGGCGTTGCACTTATATTATGAAATAGAGAGTAGTTTTGTATAGTTTAATGTTTTAATTAATGATCTGAGCAACTATGTTGTTAATTCTGTCTGTAACTGTTATTGTAACACAGAACATTGTGGAAATCCGAAATAATCATAAGGCGGAAGTTCCTTGCTTTGACTTTGAAAATTTCAGTAGAAAAGGGTTCAAGGAGCTTCAAGTCTCTGAGGAAAGTGGAGTGGTAAAGTATATATCCATCCCTTCTCATTGAGTACATTTTGCTACATTTCAGCTGGGCTAATTTTCTATTCATTCATGATACTCTTTTTGAAAATGGTCAAGAATGAAGGCAAATAGAATATGTGGAATAATAGATGGATTATGGTCAGGGATATGTTACACATATATAGGCAGGCCTGTGGTTAGGTTTATAGAAACACCCACCAGGAGGCCTGCCGACCTAATCAGAGGGGGGCGCGGCACGCTAGGGCCGGCCAGCCCTCCCAGGCGGCGCACGCCTGGGTCCCACATGGGCCCATGGGCTGAGGGCCCTACATACAAACACATACATTCTAACACGCCCCGCAGTCGTATCGTCGGTTGGCCGAACATTAAGACTGGACCTGAGCTCCTTAAACACCGAAGACGGCAGGCCTTTAGTGAAGATGTCGGCGTACTGAAACTCGTAGGAACATGAAGAACGCGGACAGCTCCTCTGGCAACACGTTCACGAACAAAATGAAGATCGATGTCCACATGCATGGTTCGCTGGTGGTGAACGGGGTTGGCAGACATGTATATGGCGCTGATGTTATCACAGTAAACCAAAGCAGCCCGGCAGATAGGAACATGTCGTCTTCATCGCCCGAGGGGGCAGCCGCCTTGCGCTCGGTGGCGGCGCGAGCTAGGGCATCGTGCGCACAAGCGGCGGCGGCGACGTTCCTTTCCTTGGAGGCGGCAACAGCCTCCTGTTCAGCCTGAAGGGCACGAGCGAGGCGGGCGTCGCGCTTGGCTTGGCGAGCACTGCGGGCGTTAGCCTTGCGTGCCGCCTCAGATGCCGAATCAGCGGGAGGAGTGCTAGGTGCCATCGGGCAACATCGGCGGAAGGGCTGGTGCGGGATGGATAGGGTGGCGCCGGTGGGGCTCAGGGCAGCGACGGCAGTGGGCCGGTGTGGGGAGCAGGGTCAGCGGCAGCCCTAGGCAGCGGAAGCGAGAACGGAAAAGTCCCGGTCTCTTGATACCATAAAGGCAAATAGAATATGTGGAATAATAGATTGATTATGGTTAGGGATATGTTACACATATATAGGCAAACCTGTTGTTTGGTTTATAGAAACACCCACCAGGAGGCCTGCCGACCTAATCAGAGGGGGCGTGGCACGCTAGGGCTGGCCAGCCCTCCCAGGCGGTGCACGCCTGGGCCCTACACGGGCCCACGGGCAGAGGGCCCTACATACAAACACATACATTCTAACACCCCCTCCGCAGTCGTATCGTCGGCTGGCCGAACATTAATACTAGACCTGAACTCCGTAAACACTGAAGACGGCAGCCCTTTAGTGAAGATGTCGGCGTACTGAGAACTCGTAGGAACATGAAGAACGCGAACAGCTCCTGTGGCAACACGTTCACGAATAAAATGAAGATCGGTCTCCACATGCTTGGTTTGCTAGTGTTGAACGGGGTTGGCCGACATGTATATGGCGTTGATGTTATCACAGTAAACCAAAGCAGCCCGGCAGAGAGGAACACATCGTCTTCATCGTCCGAGGGTGCCTCGCGCGCACGGGCGGCGACGGCGTCCCGTTCCTTGGAGGTGGCAGCAGCCTCCTGTTAAACCTGAAGGGCGTGAGCGAGGGTGACGTCGTGCTTGGCATGGCGAGCAGTGCGGGCGTCAGCCTTGCGTGCCACCTCAGATGCCGAATCGACGGGAGGAGTGCCAAGGGCCATGGGGCAACAACGGCGGAAGGGCCGGTGCGGGGAGCAGGGTCGGCGGCAGCCCTAGGCAGCGGAAGCGAGAACAGAAAAGTCCCAGTCTCTTGATACCATGAAGGCAAATAGAATATGTGAAATAATTTATTGATTATGGTCTCTTGTTACACATATATAGGCAGGCCCGTGGTTAGGTTTATAGAAACACCCACCTGGAGGCCTGCCGACCTAATCAGAGGGGAGCGCGGCATGCTGGGGCCGGCCAGCCCTCCTAGGCGGTGCACGCCTAGGTCTCACACGGGCTCACGGGTAGAGGGCCCTACATACAAACACATACATTCTAACAAAGAATCGTATTGAAACTAGGGTATTCATCTTGGGCCTCTCTAATTAGCACCTCGGTCACAAACACAGACACTACAACGATTGTCATTTAGTTGTAATCTTTTTATTTGCACAACTTTCCCTTTTCTGAAATATGATAACTTATGTATACAACTTTGCCACATAACTTATCTATACAACTTTGGCACATAAGTTATGTATACTACTTTGGCCTGGAATGTGATGTTAACATAACTTTCAGGACATATCCATACACCTTCTGAACAACATTCGATTTATAACTTCTTTCTCCTAACTTGTTACATAATAATTTTGTAGCACAACTTTTAATAATATACACTGTACATAACTTTTGCCACTTCACAATGTATTGTTACACATAACTTGTAAACATGAATATAAATTAGGAAAAAGTCTATTTTTGGCCATCCAACTCTTGCCTCAGTTTGGTTTTAACCATCGAACTCCAAAACCGGGTATCTTTGGCCATCCAACTATCAAAATCGTTCAAATTTGGCCATCGGGCTGATTTGATGAGTGGTTTTTACTTTTTTTATTTACAATTTAGTCCTTAGATCTTAAAATGATTATTACTTTTTGTCCGTACCTCCAATTTAGGTGATTCTTGCGGTCACGTGTTCCTAACGGCAAGCATTATCTTTTAAAATGATATTTATATTATTTTGTCACTATTTGTTATATTATTTTTTTGTCGTTGTGTAGAAAAAATAATATAAGAAAAATTAAACCAATAATTATAAAATAATATAATCACCATTTTAAAATGTAAAGCTCATCGTTACGAACGCATGACCACTAGAATCACTTAAATCGGAGATGCAAGAAAAAAATAGTAATCATTTTAACATCCAAGGACTAAAGAGCACTAAATTAGTCCTTTTTAATCATTGGATCTTAAAATGATTATTAGTTTTTCTCCTATATATGATTTAAGTGATTCTAGTGGCCATGCATTCGTAACGATGAACTTTATCTATTAAAATGTTGATTATATTATTTTATAATTGTTTGTTTTACTTTTCTTATATTGTTGTTTTCACACAACAACAAAACAATAATATAACAAATTGTGGTAAAATAATATAAAGATCACTTTAAAATATAGTGTTCACCGTTAGGAACACCTGGCCACAAGAATCACCTAAATCGGAGGTACGAGCAAAAAGTAATAATCATTTTAAGATCTAAAGACTAAATTGTAAATAAAAAAAGTGAAAACCACTCATCAAAACAGCCCGATGGCCAAATTTGAACGGTTTTGATAGTTGGATGGCCAAAGATACCCGGTTTTAGAGTTCGATGGCCAAAATCAAACTAAGGCAAGAGTTGGATGGCCCAAAATGGACTTTTTCCTATAAATTATCTAAACAAAAGTTTAGGTAAAAAAATGAAAGATATAGAAAAAGAAAAGAAACACTCCCAGCGTTCAATTGCAGAATCAGCATCATGACGCATCTCTGGAGAATTGAATCCTCTGGGACATTGTAATATCATCTGACTATGCAATTCCATATCTCAGTTTGAATGGTTCTTTTGGTCAAATCTCCGTTTGAATGGCTGTCTGTTTAATTTTATGGTATGCTTCATAGATAGAGTGATGAAGTGATAGTCTCAGAGAAATTTGACTTATTTTTTATTTGTATTTTAGTGAATGGAGTAGAACACTCATTTAGTATTTATTACACTACATTTTGCAATGCTTAGATCTCATGGATAAGGAGTGATTCTTTCTTGACTTACCTTTGGATACCAGGTAATCTTTGAAGGTGTCTATACTTTACATCCTGCTATAAGGAAATTGTTGGATTTGTGGATTGCAGTTGTAAGATCCTTTTCAAATCTTTAACCGTTTGTAGTCTGTTTCCATTCTCATTTATGTATCTGGTTGGAGATTTAACATGTTCCCTTGTCTTAGGTTGGTGGAGTTCATTCACATCTTATCGCAAGAATACAGAGAGACAAGAATCGTGCTGGCTTCTCTATTTCCCACACTGAAATCATGACCACCGTGTTTCCACTGTTTCAGCAATACATTGAACCACATCTTGTCCATGCTCATGTTGGTACAGAAAACATAATTGTTGACTAATTTGATTATTTTCCCCATATATAACAGTCCATTGTTATGTTCTTCTTATGTATTCAGTAAGTAGTTTGTACTTAGATTGTTCCTTCTGTGTTTTCTTGACAGCTCAAGATTCAAAATGATTTTGATCCTGTGCTCTCTCCTGAAAGCTCACTCTTTGTATTAAAAAGTAAAAAACAGGTAAACATATGATTTTATATTCCCACATTTCCAGTGTTCACCCTGCGCATTGGTTTATAGTTGGGAAGCCGATCAATACCTTGTACCTAATAAGTGATTTGGTACGCTGAGGCGACTGCCTTGTACCTGTAGCTACCTAGGATGGATGTTTAGGCTAGGTGGGCTTTTGTCACCAGGCACCATATCCTTGCCCATGACTGGGTAAAACACCACCGAGAGGATGGCCGGGTGGACTCGGCTATTAGGGTTGAGAGATTAGATCATAGATGAGAGGGATGGGCACAAGAGGGGAAACTAGATTATTTGTTTCTTGCTTGCCTTTGTTTGATACACACATTCTTTATATAGAGGCTTACGTGACCCTTAAGTAAAAACATCTGACTTATTATTCCTATCTATAGCTAACCGTAAAGCTTATCAGTTACAGTAGCAGGCTTGCTACAATACCATGCTGGCCTAAAAGGGCCCGACCCACAACAGTTACACTGTGCACTTCATGTTTTGGGTAGTAATCATTTTCTGCTCCCATTGTTAGGTGTCCTACCAAGACATTCTCAAGGTACTAGATGCTAGTAAAGTCTGCAGTTCTGTCCAGAACTTTACTGATGTGTACTTAAGGCTTCCTGGTGTACCATCAAATGGACAGCTCACGGAAGGCGAGTGTATCCGGGTCAGAATTTGTGAAGGAAGATTCGCATTGTTAATACGAGAGGTTTGCAGACTTATCATCTTATTTCATTTATATTTCTTTGACATGAGTCAGTAATGTGTTGCCATTTCTCTTCCCTTCATATATGCTAGCCTATAAGGGAAGGAAATTTTATTATCCAGCCAAAGGTTGATTTTGATATCAGTGCCAGCACTGTTGCAGGGCTTCTTAAACTTGGGTAAGTGGTGCATTATTTATGTTATTTGTCACGTGTTTTGAGAAATATGTACTGGTAATTCCTTCATCCGAGTTTTGGTGCAATAGGTGCAAAGATCAAAGCCTTGAGTTCTTTTTTCCCTTCAAACACATCTTAAGTAAAATAGTCCAAGAGACACAAACAAGGCGACACACCCACCCCACAGGCCACAGCACTCACAAGCACCAAACACAAAATCTTGATTTGTTGACTAATGTGTCTCGTGTTGGATTTAGTTGCCATCTTAGTATATACCACTAAGGACTCGATGCTGGGTTAGATGTCAAATGATGGCACTATTGTTCAGTTAATGGTGCAGTGGAACTTATGGCTGCTAGTGAACTGTGCTATTACTAGGAGAGCTATACAACACAAAAAATTAGGATTGTATTTTAGTAAATTTTCGTTGACATGGTAGAAGCCATCTAGATATTTCCTAAATTTGACTCGCTCAGTAGTTCCTTCCACTATTTGATGTATTAAGTTCTTTCTGTTCTTGTTTTGTAGTTACCAAGCTGTTGCATATATTGAAGCTTCAGCCACGATTTACCAAGATGGAAAGGTTGCTATCTTCTTTATGTTGATATTCTTTTTTTCTGGGAGAAAGTATGCATACTAGGTGAAGGAGAATATGGCTAAGCCCCCTCCCCCCCCCCCCCGCCTCCCCCCGAAGCCGGAGTTGCCGCCCCCTTTGGCGGCACCATAGTCGACTGTGTGGAGGGGGCGGGTGTCTAGCAAGGAGGGCGGTGGGCGTAGAAGACTGGTGGCTGAAGGTGAGCTCCAGGCGCAGCACAGCCTTGGCCTTGAGGAACGAGGGGAAGGGGTGACCACGGTGAAGATGTAGGTCGATGTTGGCGAACTTCTCGTTCAGACTGCTGACGACGTTGAGGACGAGAGTACGATCAGTGACCGGCTCACCAGGGTCATCGGCCATGCGTTTCAGGCGCCTGTAGTAGTCGGTAGACGATGCAATCCATGCGTGCTCAGTCGGGGAAGGCAACAGCCGGAGCGTCGAGGAGAACATAGTCCTGGAGGGAAAATTTACCGATGGTGAGGATAAACTGGTCACGCCAACTGGTGTAGTTGTCGAGGATGATGGGAACAAGGCTCCGGATCTTCTTCCATGGCCTGCGCATGGATATTCACGATGGTGGCAGCTTTGTGAAACAACAGGGCGTCGTGGAGGTCGCATGGTGCCATCGCCATCGAGGTCCTGATTGTCGGAATTGGAGCCAAAGTGGAGGTGCACTCTTGCTCGGCGCGTGCTAGGGCATTGCGTGCGTGGGAGGCGGCGGCGCGGCCCCGTATAGCTACGACGGCCTCCCCCTTAGCCTGGCCTGCACGCAGAATGGCGGCGGCATGGGCAGCCTTGTGCTCAGCCTTGGTAGATGCCCAGACTTCCTCGATTGCAAAAGCCCTCGTTAAGAGGAAAAAATGTCAAATTATAGTTACATATTAACCCCTGAGGATTATTATTTTTTTGTTTGACAGAAAATTCTTAATCTTGAAATCATGAAAAACTTAAATCTCTTGCCTGTCATAATATTTGGTGGTTAGTAATTTCAGATGTAGTTTTTGTATGGACCTTGCATTTTCTGTTTTGAAACTGCTTCCTAAGCAACTTTACATACCTAAAGCAATGCTCATCTCTTCTGCTATTTTTTATAGCATTATTATGTACTGTTATGTTGGGAAAAGAATTAATACATCTGTTCAAATTAAATTGTTTTAAGTACTAGTATATCCTGATGCATTTTTTACTCTACTGAAGATTTTAATAGAAGTTGACCATCTACAAGGCGCGGCAACTCCATATCTTCAAATCAAAGGGGCAAATAAAGACATAATTTCCTCTGCTGGTTCTGCACTCAGCTTGGATGGTTCATACACAACAAAGGTTTGGTTAGGAGTCCTCAGTCAATGAAGCATAGGCATTTATATGTATTCGTCTCATGGTTCCTTGCTCCTATGCAGAGCTATCTTCAAATTATTTTGGAGAGCTTACCAGCTGATGATAATGTTTCTGTTGGTATTCACAATCAACAAGCTGCGAGGTTGCAGGAACTGGTTGAGTTCATCCAGTCACAGGTATGTTTACTAAAACTGGTTGCAGGAATCAATGTTAAACTTACCAGACCGTTAGCTACTCAATCAATGGTGGGGATCTAGAGTCCTTTTTATGAAACATCTGAGCAAGCAAAAGAAAAAAAAGATCGGAATAGTGTTTGTACATAATGTGATATGATGAGATAGAATGCAATAGAAACAAGGATAGGGAACGGGTTCCTACTCCAAAGGGCACAACAAGCTTTTTAATTCAATTATTTATTCTTACATTAAAGAATGAATTAATCTCCCAAAGTAGGATTGGAACCTACGACCAATCAGCTAACAACCGACTTTCTTGTTTAGATCCTATTTCAATTGGAACTTTGTGCGTCAATCCTTTTTTATTACGTTTTTTTTTCTCGAACACGCAGGAGAGCTGCGTATCAATATATTAAGAAAAAAAGGGTATAGCACTCTGTAACCGATACAAAGGTTTTTCCTTCTTTATAAGGACAAAAACCAGCAAACAACAAAACAATCCCTGACCTTTGGAGACCTATTAGGCTAATCACTGGGCTGCAGGGCGAGGAGATGAGAAATTTCCTCGAGCCCCAGCCAAGTCCCAAGTTTTCATTTCATCCTTTATGATTGACATAAGCCCCAACATACTAGGCTGTAGATTGTCAAAAACACAACGGTTCCTATGGTTCTAGAGGGCCCTGGCCACCAAAATTATCACTCAATTGTGATCCTTTCTTGCCTGGTCGGCCACCTGATCCCACCAGTCCTCAAAGGAGTGATCATCAGGTTGTCGGGAAAGAGTTCGGATGCCCAACCGTTGCATAATGTTGAACCTTACTTCTGGTGAGAACACACATGATATCAGCAGATGATTGATTGTCTCCTCTTGATCACATAGAGGGCACACTTTAGGGTGCAACATTCCTCTTTTAGCTAGCCGATCAGCCGTCCAACACTTGTTACGCGTGGTCAACCACATAAAGAATTCACACTTCCCTCGCACCCTACTTTTCCAAATCCTCTCCCAAGGATTAAAGTGAACAGCCTCAATGAACATTGCCTCATACGCTAACTTTGCTGAATATCGACCAGATGGTGCAAACTGCCAAATGTGAGTGTCCTCGGTTTCAGGCTGCAACGCTACTTCTGCACAGAGAAGCCAAAGGAGGTGTTGCTCAAGCAGGACTACAACAGGACGGGCAGCTCTTATGTTGTCCTCCCATCTGCAATAAGTGAGGGCCTCCTGGACAGTCCTCTTCTTTCCTGTGCCTGAAACTGCACCAAAGAGATTTGGCACCAGCTTCTCGAGACTGTGACCCTGAATCCATTTGTCAGTCCAGAATAGAGTATTCCTGCCATTGCCAACCTCGGAGATAATAGCCGCTGAGAATAAAGACTTGACCGCAGGGAGCACTTGGATGGGAAAAAATGCCCATGGCTTGTCTGGTTAGTAACCAAAGCCACCTCATTCTAAGAGCCCACCCTAATTGCTGCAAGTTTGATATACCAAGTCCTCCCAGCTCCAGAGGCCTAGTCACCTTTGGCCAAGCTATCAAGCAGTGTCCCCCCTTCACATCCTTTCTGCCTCTCCAAAGGAAACCCCTCCTACACTTACCGATGGCGTTGAGCGCCCAAGCTGGGAGATCCATGGCCGTAGCCAAAAAGATTATCATGGAAGTAAGCATAAATTGAACTAGCACTTTCCTTCCCGCCTTTTTTAACATGTCAGCCTTCCAACCAGGAAGTCGATCTGCTACCCTGTCAATTATTGGTTGAATTTGGGCCTTGGTCAACTTGTGGATAGATAATGGTACTCCAAGGTACTTACACTGAAATTAATTTAATCTCATATGTTGAAATTAATTTAATACAGGGAGGAAGCTTCAATTCAGACTCATCTTCACCAATGCAAGAAGTTTCTTCTACAGATAGTGTTCTTGATGATATGCAATCCAGGATAAGGAAGCTTGAAAGATGGAATACGATAAATATGGTAATTTTCTATACTTTGTGGTCTGAAATTAATTGAGCTCGATACAATCAACTGGTTTGGGGTTTAGTACGTTTTAAAAATTACTTAGTTGGTGAAATGATATGTTAGATAAATTTTAACATTATGCAAAGTCATGGTTGAAATGTTGATTGAGTTACTTTTGTTATGCAGGTTTTGTGGACTATATTACTGTCTGCGCTTGTTGGATATTCGCTGTATCAAAAAAGACGTCACTGACTAAGTGATACAGTTGACCCCGACTGAACAGTGCTCAATTTTGCTTTGAGCAGTGATCCGAAAGGTTTGTAGGACACTAGTTTGCAAATGTTCTATCATAAAATCGGATATTTGATACTATCTATGAATTTGCAGGGTCTTTCTGTGAAATGCTGTGCTAATGTTTATGTGCTGATGATACAGACCCCTTTGGACAGTTTTACTGGTAGTGTAGGTCATAATTTATGGTGTTTGCAGAACTGACGTGGATCATGCACATCACAGGCACAAAGTAACCTTCCTTTTACCATTAACCTCATTTGCTATCCATTCCTAATTGTAAATACAGATATGAGACTTGTGAGGTGTTGGCCACCCTGTTTGCCGTCCCGAATGACTCATGTTTTTCAGCGTGATCGCTCCATGTCTGATTAATTTTTAGATAAAGGAAACCGGTCTCAACAATCACTAGGTGAGTGTCTATAACCTGAATTACAAGTATCCTTACAAGGTTCATAGACTAAACAAGCTACACGGCTGTACTAAAACAAAGTTTGCCAAACATAGCAGAAAAGATTAAACCAGAGAAAAGACAGGAAACTGGTATTAAGCCTCTAATATGAGCATTTCCATCGCAATAACTTCAATTTGCTGACCACCCTTACCCGACATTTCTCCCTCTTCCTCTTTTGACTTCTTTGAGCAGAACCTTGTCTAGTATGTCTCTGAAGAGGACTTGCAAAACATTGTAAGAACTTATTTGTTGAAAACAATGTCATTTCTACTCAACCAAACTGCCAAAGAAAAGTGCAACTTGATTTGTTGAAATCAATGTCATTTCTACTCAACCAAACTGCCTAGCAAAGAGCCGCTTGCCTTCTATACTTTCTAGGACAGTTATGGATCCAAGTACTGAATATGTCTGAGTTATCAATAGGAATCTGAAGGCCAAAAGTAAAATAGATATCATAAGAGTTTTGCTATTGTAAGGCAAATGGCCCTAGGTTATTATTTGTGATTTTGGTGATTAATTGACAGCATAACCATTGTGACTAATGTGTTTGTTGAGATGCACCTCTGTAGATATTACTAGGTCCCAAGGATACTTTGGAAGCCATTCAAAATGATATTCAACATCCAAGTGATCAATATCCAAATGATAGTCATTTGGAATGTGGGAAATAGAGAAAGCAAAATGTTGAATGCAGAACCGTCGAAGATGTTGAAGGTAGAAGGTGTGCTGCCTCTAGAAAGCGAAGAATTATTCGATGGGGGTGCCCGTCGAATCAATTGATGGTGCTAAAGGCGATCAGTAGGCAAAATGTTGAAACTGCACAGAAGAAATGTTGAGTCAGTGCAACGGAAATGTTGAATCAGTGGAACAAAAATGTTGAACAGGCCCATCGAATCAGTCGACGGTATTGAAGGCCGGAAGTGCGTTTGGCTCTGTTTGGCAACGACTATTTCGATGGGGACCCACCGAATTAGTCGACGGTACGCATAAAATGTGCAACATCTATATAACGGCTAGTTTCTTTGGTTGGGGCTATAAATATGGGTTGCCTCGGCCATTTGAAGTGTGCTTGAGTTGGAAGAAGCTATAGGCAAGTGTTCCACACATTTTCAAGAGTTCAATCCACCAAAGTGCTAATTAGAAGATCTATGTGATTAGCAAAGTGATTAATGATAGTCTAGACCTTTTAGCGCAACTCTTAGGTGTTTAGCCTAGAGCTTAGCGAGGTTTGCATACCTCTTTACTTACTGGTGCTTGGACGCACCAAGTGTTGTAATCCAGGGCTTGTAGTATTGCGAGACCCTCCAACCGAGTTTGTGGAGAGGCCGCCGGTGCTTGAGCAAGGGAAGGAAAGGCCCTTGGCGTTTTGGCCGAAGCTCTACCAAGTGAAGGCGGCGAGGAGCATCCGGGGAGGGACGAGCGGAGACCCACTTGCGCGTGGGGAAGTACAGTGGTCACCCACGGAGTTACTCGTCCGGGGAGTTTATGCTCTTGCGCGGGTATTCCCTTTGAGAGGGGCTCCAACAACGAGGATTAGTGGAAAGCTCGTGAGCTTTCAGATACCTCAGTAAAAATCGACGTGCCGGGAGTTTGCTTCTCTAACCTCTACTTTCCGCATTACTTACTTACACTACTTTCCGCATTTATCTTTCATAGACTTGCCATGCTAGTATAGGATTGGCCCTAGGGTGCAAAACTTTGTAGCGGTAGAGATAGCAACACATAGAGAAAACCTAGAGCACATTTAGATAGAAACTGAAATAGGTTTTTATATGTGCAATTAGAGCCTTAGTTTTTAGAGACACCTAACTCACCCCCTCTTATGGTGTCATGGTCCCTACAGCCATATGACATTAAAAAAAACAAATTCTTGAGACTCATCCCTAGGGGTGCAAACGAATCGGATACTGACGGATACCTTCGGAAACGAATGGATATCACTATTCATTCCTCGGAAACGGATACGGAAACGGATATGTCGGATAAGATGTGGGTTAACATCGACATCGTATATATCTGATTTTGAGTTTCCGGATACGAATACGAATACGGTGCGGATATTGAATACCCGGATTCGGATGCGGACGGATATAGACCCCACCTAAACGAAATCAAAATCGGATGCGGACGGATAATATCCGCACCGTTTGCACCCCTACTCATCCCGGTTGCACCAGCAACAAAAAATGCTACCCTTCCCGTTCCTCTTAAGAAAGTCATCTTTTGTTAAAGTAACCATTCTTAGATACCAAAGAAAGAACTTAATCTTAAGTGAAGTGGTACCTTCACCTTCTTCTAGTTCAGTCAATCCTCTTGTATCCCCTCATTGTATACTGAATTGACCGTGTCTGTTTTGTTCGTAGTCAATCTCTGAAGGGACCGTGACACCCTAAGGCCTTGTTCGGCTCAGGGGGTTCAAATCCAGACCCTGTAATCTTCCACCCGAATAAGTGGATCCCCTTGGTGCCACTTGAACCCTGTGTAGGATTAATCCCTCTGCGGGTTTGATCCTTGCTCCTAAAATCATGTTCCGTTAAACCATGCGCAAGCCAAGCAACCATTCGTTATCATCTCAGCCAATAAATATTCTCTACAATCTTCAGTTTTCAAACTGACCATACATCATATACACTAGCAGAAGACATAGTATGAACCTGCACAGTTGAAAGAAAGACAAGTTTTGAATAAGCATTGGCCTCAAGATTGACAATGAAATGAACACATCAGCCTTCCCAAAGAGCAGAACAAGCACAGCCTTTGGGGAACACAGATGCCAGCAACTAGGCATGCCATTTTACTGAAAATTAATAACCGAACACATAGGGTAGGGTTGCACCCTGCAACTTCTCTGCAAGTCTGATCCATCAACGTTCAGATTCAGGCATCATCAAACACAACAAGACTACGTACTAGTAACTAGAGTCTGGAGATGCCATTATAAACAATATGCATCCATCAAGGTTCAGATCAGTACATAGATAGCCAAGGATTAAAGACAATTTTGCAATCTGTGAATACTGCAGGAAACGAATAAGAACAGACAACAGACATAGATAGTTTTGTGCTAGCAATATGCACAATCCAGACCAAAGGCTAGGACACTCCTCCATACCATCATCCAGCGAAAAATGGAACCTGCAACATAAGCTAGAGGTTAGAATCAGGATTACTAAGCTGCTGCTGACAGAATTACAATGAGTGAAAAAATTCAAAAACAAAAAAAATTGATTTAGTTATAACTCGTAAACATATTTGGGAAGCTATGTGTATTCACCAATTATCTAATAACACAAATCACATGCTAGTTATTCACCTGATGTCTAACAAGTAACACAGAAGAGATGTAGGTTTCTAGCTTCTTAAAACTCATTCACTGAACTGATTTGAAGTGCTCAAATGGTTTGGAAAAAGGTGTGGCGTATGGCATGCCCAGATTGACCCGACTCCTTCCTAGATATACAAACTGACGAACAAGCACATACATCCATACAGGATGAGCTACCTAGCCGAGGTGCTAGCTGATGACGAACGAGCAAGATGGGGAGCACTAGTTCCTATACCACCATTAGCTAGTTGTAGCTAGCATTTCGGCTTCAACTCGATCAAGGACTGCTCATCAAAATAAAATGCCAGCATGCATCATTTACTCGGAAATTAAGATATGCATGGTGATCGATCAGGCAGAAGAGGGACGCAATAACAACTGGAACAGTCAGGTAGGCGCTTGTGATCTAGTAGTCGCTGCGCCTGCGCACCGACGGGCCGATCGATGGATGTCTACATGTCCACATCGACGCAGCAATACAACAAGGGCAAGAATCTTCCCCAAGGACAAACAAGGGCACATGACAATAGACCTTGAGGCAATGCAACGTTCAGATCTTGCACGAAGAGGTGAAGAGAGAGGATGGGTGACTCACTAAAGAGAAGACAACTACGTGCCGAGGGGGCGCTTCATGGGAGAAGAGCACGCCGTCGCCGCCGACCTGCCGCCGTTGTCGGGAGGAGTCACCGTCAGGTGGGACAACCGTCGGGAGGGGACGCCGCCACCAGGATCCGTCTTCTTTGCTTGCTCATTAGCTGCCGCAGTCGGCCGTCGACCCGTGACTGGGAGGGGGGGTCTCAAAGGGTTTCGTACCACCATGTCGGCCAGATGGTGGAGTCCCCGGGCGAGATCGGAGGAATACAGGGGGTTTGGGTCGGGTCACAGCCCACGCGGGGACTAAACGAACACAAGATTTTGGGTGGGCCGGTATTCTATCCAGGCTCTGGTGATCCACGGGGTTTGAGCCCAAATACCGGTCGGGGTGGGCTTAAACGAACAAGGCCTAAGAGGGGGAAGGGGTGAGTTAGGTGTCTTAAAAACTAAGGCTCCAATTGCACATATGAAAATATATTTCAATTTCTATCTAAATATGCTCTAGGTTTTCTCTATGTGTTGCTATCCCTACCGCTACAAGGTTTTGCACCCTAAGTCCAATTCTATACTAGCATAATAAGTCTATGAATGGTAAATGCGGAATATAAAAGTAATATAGAATGCGGAAGGTAAAGGGTAAAGAGAGCAAACTCTCGGCACGATGATTTTTACCGAGATATTGGAAAGCTCACGAACTTTCTACTAATCCTTGTTGTTGGAGCTCCTCTTAAAGGGACTATCCGCGCAAGCGCATAAACTCCCCGGTCGAGGAACTCCTTGGGTGACCATGAGACTTCCCCACGCACAAGTGGGTCTCTGCTCATCCCAACCCGGATGCTCCGCGTCGCCTTCAATTGGTAGAGCTTCGGCCAAACGCCAAGGGCCTCTCCTCCCTTGCGCAAGCATCGGCAGTCACTCCGCAAAATCAGTTCGAGGGTCTCGCAAGACTACAAGCCTCGTATTTACAACACTTGGTGCTTACAAGCACCGATGAGCAATGAGGTATGCAAACCTATCTAAACTCTAGGCTAAACACCTAAGAGATGCGCTAAGTGGCCTAGACTAGCACTAATCATTTTGCCAATCGCCAAAATCTTCTAATTAGCACTTTTGGTGGATTGAACACTTAAGAATGTGTGGAACACTTGCCTATAGCTTCTACCAAGAACACTTCAAAAGGTCGTGGGATGGGGTATTTATAGCCCCAACCAAAGAAACTAGCCATCATATAGTCGTTGCAATTTCCTGCGTGCCGTTGACTATTTCGATGGTAACACGGTCGAAATATTCGTCGCCTTCCAAAGATGAGCGCACCTCCGGTCTTCAACACCATCGACTGATTCGATGGACCAGATCACCATTTTGATTCCACTAAGTCAATATTTTGGTTCTACTAATTCGACATTTATTCTGTGTAGTCTCAACAATTTGTCTTTCGATCACACCTGCCTTCAACACTATCGTCGGCTTCCAGAGACGAACGCACCTCGTGCCTTTAACACCATCGACTTATTCGATGGCCTTGTTCAACATTTTGGTTCCACCAATGCAACATTTTGTTTCCGCCAATTCAACATTTCTTCTATGCATTCTCAACAATTCGCCTTTCGAACATACCTGCCTTCAACACCGTCAAGTATTTCAACAGCATACCCATCAACTTTTTCAATGGTCTTGTACAGAGCACCGAAATAGTCGGTGCCTCTGCGTTTTGCAATTCTTGATGTTCAACATTTGTATTTCGCTTGATTCAATATGTTTCGACGTTCGTTTCAACATTGTGTCTGTGCAGTCTCAACAATTCGAATGACCATCATTTGGGTATTGATAACTTGTTGTTTAATATCATTTGGATGACTTCCAAAGTTCCTTCAGACATAGAAATATCTACAAATATTTGTCTAGACATAAGGTGATTATATTGTCAATCAATCATCAAAATCACAAACAATGGCCTAGGGGCATTTTCCTTCCAGTCTCCCCCTTTTTGGTGATTGATGACAACACACAACTAAAGCAAGAGATAAATAATAAAAATTAGATAAACCTACTTGCTTGGATATTATGGTCATGGTAATAAATATCACTTGAAGGAATGCTTGTTGAGTTCATTATACCTTGCTCTTAACAATTTTGACTAAAATCCCCGTTATGTGGTCATGTGGGGCATAAGGCTCTCCTTACTCCAATGCCACTTTTCTCCCTTTCTTCGACCAAATTCTTGCAATCTCCCCCAAGCCTAAAATCTAAAATCTCCCCTACACTTGAGATTCTTGCTTTATTGCATCTTCCTCCTTAAGGTCGGCTCTCCCTTAAGGTGTACTTGCTTGGGCCACTAGAATTCTCCCCCTTTGGAATCAAAGACAAAAAAGGAAGACATCAAATGTACAATGGAGAGTTCCAAAGACCATGAACCTTTGAATGTGGAAGATATGTAATTCTCCCCCTTTGTCAATCAAGGTCATGAACATGAAACATAGCATAGACTAAGCTCCCCGTAAGTTTGTGCATACATATAACTATCAATTAAGACAAGATGAAGAGTTTAATCTCTATTATGCATGGAGATAGCTTTTATGAATTGAAATGCATGATATTAATGAGAACAAAGATACCAATAGAAGGTTACATCACTTGAAGTTTAAGCCTTGCATATCTTCGGGGAATGTTCCAAAATGAGACTACACACTTGATATACATGCAAACTAAGTTAGTCTCAAAATCACAAACCATAAGATAGCTCCCCCTAAATATGTGCATACAAGTAATTGAATTACTTGTGAGATACATGCACTAGTCAATGACATTGGGAAATATCCTATAACTTGTAAATTTGGCACACATAATATATAAATAAAGCTTCTAGTGCCATTTTCCTACAACTGATTCGATGAACCTATTCAACATTTTGGTTCCACCAATGCAACATTTTGGTTCCGTCGATTCAACATTTCTTCTGTGCATTCTTAACAATTCGCCTTTCGAACATACCTTCATTCAACACGTCGACTATTTCGATGGCGTACCCATCGACTATTTTGATGGTCTTGTACAGAGCACCGAAATAGTCGATGCCTCTGCGTTTTGCAATTCTTCCTGTTCAACATTTGTGCTCTCATGATTCAACATGTTGCGACATTCGTTTCCACATTGTGTCTGCACAGTCTCAACAATTCAGATGACCATCATTTGGATATTGATCACTTTGTTGACGATGCTTAGCCGCGTCAATCATGAACCAAAAGCGCACTGTGGAACAAGAAAATCACTATGCTTATCTAGGCACATTTTCCCTTAGAGTGTTCCCCCAAGGTTATCAATCTGTGGAACAAGAAAATCACTATGCTTATCTAGGCACTAATTACATGGTTTGTGAGGTCTTTTAAAGTGATGATCATGGATAAAACTAAACCTAATCTAATCTGAATTGAAGAGAATAAATCTAAGATCTAAGGCTAAGAAAGGGAGTTCAGGTTATTGAGCACAAGATATAAAGAACGTTCACCCATAGGGTGTTAGGATAGCTAGGATATGCAACCACCGAGTTAAAGTGCCAATCTTATCTATCAAATCCAAATAACCGGTGTCGTTCGAACCCTACACTGTCACTACACTAGGAGTAATAATTCATAAAGCTAAGAGGATCGAGATCTATGTACAAGATAGATTGATATCACAAAGTATGTCAGCGATTACAAGCCAAAGTCACCTTACAACCCCGTGGACAAACAAGGGCTTCACCCCATAAAGCTAGTCATGGCGACAAAGTTCATGGTGTAGAAGTCCTCGGTGAAGAAGTCCTCACCATCCTCCAATCTTGTTGTGGTTGGTCTTCCTCTAGTGTGTCTTCCTTTGATTCAGCAACGCTCTGGTGGGAATTCGATAGGGGTTCCTTCATGGTTCGGGTATTAAATAACTTGAGGAAACCCTAACTCGAAGGGGAGGCCAATACGCCACAAAAATGGGCAGGGTTGGCTGACCTATGGGCTTGGGCCAGCCGACCTGGGACTTTTCTGGCCGTCTCGGCCTTCTCTTTCGCGTGCAAACTCCTCAGTCTTTTATTAACTTTTGTCCTTCACATATGTGGCCCTTTTGACGACGTTTGCTTCGAGATTTCTTCAGGATAAGGATGGGAAGGGAAATCTTTCCATATTCTCCGCCATGACTAAGAAGTGCATCATCTTGGGTCGTCCTTTTGACCTTCTCGAGAGTGTGAACGGGCTTCAAGTTCTTGGGCTTCCGATTCTCAAAATAGGCTTTGTCACTTTCACTCCAAAATAGCCCGAAAAACCTGCATATTCACAAACTCTCCAAAAATGTATGCATATGTGAAAAAGGGGTTATTCCATGTGCCAAGTGCTGGGTTAGTATATGAATTAGTCCAAAAACTCTACCTAAATGGCACTAAAAGTGTACCGCTAAGGAGCGCCTTAGTCATACATAACAAGATGCATTGCTCTCTCAAGTATTTAGCGTTTAGGTTTAAATTGTGACCAGCTACCTTTTCTTTATGGAACATAGACTGGCAATAAAGAACAAGCTGCAATAATGAATGTAATGCTCTCAAACTTAAGTGAATTTCAAACCTTTACCTTGTTCGATCGTGAAGAGTTTTCAAAAATATGCATATCAAGCACAAGTGAGGTTCTCTTGCAATAGTTCATGAAAGCACTCATCTCATCAAGTCACTCAAGCCTATACTAGATTGTGTTCAACCTAATTTACTCATATATAAAAGTGGAAAGCATATGTGGAGCTTGGTAGGTAAAAACAATCTTATCAAAGCATTATATTTGAATATTGGTCAAACTAAGAGAGAGATCTATTGGAATTACCAAGACTAAGTCAAAAAGACCATGGAAAATAATGTTGGAGAGAGGGAGAGATGAAACTTACACTTTTTAGATAAGTGACTGGTGGGTGATCCTGAGACATAAAAGAAGTTACCATTACCGGATTGCACATTATTGGAAGATTTGAGTATGGATTTCTCATCAAAGTAAGGAATTAAATGAAGCAAAACAAAGCTAAATAGCATTTTATTCTCTCTTTTTTATTTTCCTTGTTTTTCTCCTTTTTTTTATGTTTTTTTGACCATCGAGTTAAGTATAAACTCTATTATCTATCTAGAATTTTATTCCATACTTAAATTTGGTTGTGGTCAAGGAAGTAATCACAAAAATGATATTTGGGTTTTTGGGTGGATGCCCAGCGAAGTTTGTGAGATCTCTGATGTGAAAACTCACAATTCATGGACAAAAAGGCTAGCATAAAAATGTTACACAAATGAATGACCAACTTCTTAGTCTCGTACCGTAGAAATCAATTATAATCCAACTCATCAAAATACAAGTTTGCAATCTAAAGGTTTCATCATTAAGAACATATGTGTATAGGCTTTGGTAGGTACAACTATGCAAAAGATTCACAAATGAAGATAGCATAGGAATAATTTTCAATAAAACAATACAAGGTGTAAAGTCATCGGTAAACTTAAATAAAAGAGCAACATGAATATGTGGGTCTTAGAATTTAGTCATTTAACCTCCAAAATTAAAAGAGCCAGTATTTAGTTATTTAATTTCATTTAATAGTGAACAGATAGTCAAGTTATATATAACATAGTTTAGGTAAAACAAGGCGCCAACTTTCATCATTTTTCCATAAGCAAAAGCTATCATCGTGATGAGCACATTATGATGGTGACCATCTAAAACAAAATCAAAACTAGGTTGTCCTCCTAGAAGCCATGTTATTAACTAGAGAGATATACAAATGTTTCTATCATATAGTTGAAAGCATACATATATATACAAGCATATAGGAAGATATAAACAAGAGAAGGTCGAGGAAGAGTTACCGTCCTTTTGAAGCTCAAAGTGTAGCATGACCTCCCCCATGCTTAAGCATTGTACTTAGCATGGAGAAATATGAGCATCTTGTGGCGTTGATCATCCTTGAACTTCTTCTTGTTGTCATTAAGTCTTGGTCCCAATCGTCCCATACTTCGTCGTCACCGTCTTCCTTGTCGTCACGTTGTCCTTATTTTCCATGAATTTTTCTTCTTTTTCAGAACAGAACATGTACTAAGATTTGCTCCATTGCAAAATTTACAAAATTTCCTTTGCAATGATGTAACATCTCTGATGTTTAAATGCTAATTAGGAAATTAAGTGGAGAAAGGAAAGACAAAACAAAAGATTTTATTCAAAGATTGTGGAAAAAGCTGAAATGGTTCACTCTCAAAGACTTAAATGTTCAACAAAACTCAAAAATTGGTTAAAATGAAAGTTTAAATAAAAATATAACCAAACAAGTTTCTAATTCAAGGTTTTGTCAAAAAATGATGGGAACTTTGCCTAAAACCGCAAAACAGTTCATAGAACATTAAATGTCAACCCAATTTTTCTCTATTGATTCTGAAGGTCATCGATTTACTCTCGAATTCACAAAACAACTTGAAAACATCCAAAACTAGAAGTTGTCACAAATGTTATAGAAAACTTTTGGGGCACCACAGAGGCAGCAGAAGGCACCTCAGGGTGGAAAATGGGTGGTCAGGCTACCACAGCAGAATGCACCTCGTTTTCCACAGTTCCAGCAGCAGCAGACTTTTGGGCAAAATGCATAGCAGATGTGGCAGTAACAAGCATTTCATCAAAGATTGTCCACAGAACAAGCAACAGAATCAGCAGAACAAGGGCAAACAACCTTGAGTTCAAGTCAGGCAGGGGAGGCTCAACTTAACCACTTTAGTCGACCTGCCTGAGGGAGCTCCAGTTATGACGGGTACTTTTCTTGTTCACAACCAACCTGCGGTTATATTATTTGATTCGGGTGCAACTCATAGCTTTATAAGTCCAAGATTTAATGCAAGGTGCGGATTGAACTTTTGCCACACCAAATCATCATACATGATAACAACCGCCGGTGGTAAAATTGCATCAAATCAAGTCACCAATAGAGTGCCAATCAAGCTAGGAAGTAAAATATTTCCCACCAACTTAATTCTTTTGGGGTTAGAAGGAATTGATATTGTTTTAGGAACAAATTGGATGACCACACACAAGGTGTTGTTAGATATTTCAGAAAGAGCCGTGGATATTAATTCACCAACACATGGGGCTAGCACAATTTATTTGCCACAACAAAGGTGTATCAATTCATGTGCATTCTCAATGATAGAACCTCGGCTTGAAGATATTCCAGTGGTATGTGAGTATGTCGATGTATTTCCGGATGACTTACCTAGAATGCCACCGGACAGAGATATTGAATTTGCAATTGAGCTTCAGCCGGGCACTGCACCTATATCAAAAAGACCCTATAGAATGCCACCTAAGGAATTGGCGGAATTAAAAATTCAACTTCAAGAACTTCTTGACAAGGGTTTTATTCGGCCTAGCACTTCACCATGGGGCTGCCCAGCCATTTTTCTAGAAAAGAAAGATCACACGTTGAGGTTGTGTGTTGATTACCAACCAATCCGGTGACAATTAAAAATAAATATCCGCTGCCCCGCATTGATGTTCTTTTTCATCAACTGGCTGGAGCAAAAATATTCTCCAAGATTGATCTTCGCTCGGGTTATCATCAAATCAAGATTCGCCCTTGTGATATTCCGAAGACCGCTTTCTCTACCCGGTATGGGTTATATGAATATTTGGTCATGTCTTTTGGGCCCACAAATGCTCCTGCCTACTTCATGTATCTCATGAATTCGGTATTCATGCCTGAGCTTCATAAATTCATGGTGGTATTCATTGATGATATTCTTATGTATTCTAAGAATGAAGAAGAACATCCGAACACCTTCGAATTGTTCTCCAATGCCTCAGAGATCACCAACTCTACGCCAAATTCTCCAAGTGTGAATTTTGGTTGGACAGTGTAAAATTTTTGGGGCACACTATCTCAGAAGATGGCATTGCTGTTGATCCAACCAAAGTGCAGCTAGTCATGGATTGGAAGCCACCCACCTCCGTGCATGAGATAAGGAGTTTTCTAGGGTTGGCTGGTTACTATCGACGCTTTATCCCGGACTTCTCCAGAATTGCTAAACCAATGACGAAGTTATTGAAAATGGGTGTTAAATTTGTTTGGAGTAAGAAATGTGAAGAGGCTTTCCATACTCTAAGGAAACACTTAACTTCAGCTCCAGTTCTGGCACAACCCCATAGTTCAAAGGCATATGATGTTTATTGTGATGCTTCTAGCACTGGACTTGGATGTGTGCTTATGCAAGAAAATTGGGTCATTGCTTATGATTCACGAGCACTTCGCCCCCATGAGCAGAATTACCCAACGCACGACCTTGAATTGGCAGCCGTCATTCCTGCTCTCAAAATTTTGAGGCATTATCTCATGGGAGTTCCATGCAACATTTACACCAACCACAAAAGTCTCAAATATATTTTCACTCAATCTCACTTGAATATGAGACAAAGAAGGTGGTTGGAGTTGGCAAAAGATTACGATATGGAGGTGCACTATCACCCCGGAAAGGCTAATGTGGTTGCGGATGCTTTAAGCCGCAAGGCTCAATGTCATTGTCTTTCTGTTGAAACATATGCCGACACTTTATGTCACGAAATGGTAAAGCTGAATTTGGAAATTGTTCCACATGGATATTTCAATCACATTTCTATAGAGCCTACCTTGCACGATCAAATTATCATGGCACAATTAAATGATGCTCGCATCAAAATAATCAAAAGAAAGCTTGCCAAAGGAAAGGAAAAATATAAAGGTTTCCGTCAAGATGGCCAAGGTGTTGTGTGGTACCCAAAAATGCTGAGCTAAGAAAGAAGATTTGAGACCAAGCTCATCTTTCCAAATTTTCCATTTATCCTGGTAGCAATAAAATGTACCAAGATCTAAAACAAAATTTTTGGTGGACCAAAATAAAGATTGAAATTGCAAAATATGTGTTGGAATGTGACACCTGCCAGAGGGTAAAAGCAAGTCATTTAAAGGTAGCGGGATCTCTGCAACCACTACCTATACCCTCATGGAAATGGGATGATATAAGCATGGATTTTATTGTTGGTCTTCCCAAAACTCAACAAGGATATGACTCCATTTGGGTTATTGTTGACCGGCTCACTAAAACCACGCATTTCATTCCTGTCAAGGTGGACTATAGAGCTCAAAAATATGCTGAAATTTATTTGGATCACATTGTTTGTCTCCACGGGGTTCCCAAAACCATAATCTCTGATCGTGGAACTCAATTTGTGGCACGATTTTGGGAAAAATTGCAAGAATCCCTTGGTACCAAGCTGATCCGTAGCTCGGCATATCACCCTCAAACCGATGGGCAAACGGAGAGGGTAAACCAAATCCTTGAGGACATGCTTATAGCTTGTGTTATTCATTATGGAAGAGATGGGACAAATGTTTGTCGCTTGCTGAATTCTCCTATAATAATAGTTACCAAGAAAGTCTAAAAATGGCACCATTTGAAGCCTTGTATGGAAGAAGGTGTCGAACTCCTTTGTGTTGGTCTCAAGCGGGTGAGCGATATTTTTACGGCCCCGATCTTGTGATCGAAGTGGAAGAGAAGGTTAGAATAATTCAGAAAAACCTTCAAGCCGCTCAATCCCGGCAAAAGAGTTATTTTGATCAAAGGAAGAAACCCTATAATTTGAAGTGGGTGATCACGTTTATCTTCGAGTATCACCTACCAAAGGAGTGCAAAGGTTTGGGATCAAAGGAAAATTAGCACCACGCTATATTGGACCCTATGAAATCATTGAACAATGTGGACAGGTTGCCTACCGTGTCCAACTTTCAGATAAGCTTTCAGCTGTACACAATGTCTTCCACGTCTCTCATCTAAAGAAATGTGTTCGGGTTCCTACCGAAGTCATTGACCAAGAAGAAATATCAATTGAACCGGATCTTTCCTATAATGATCAACCAATCAAGATTCTTGACACCAAGGAAAGAAAGACAAGAAAACAAGAGCTAAAAATGTATAAGGTGCAGTGGAGTCATCATACAGAAGAAGAAGCCACATGGGAAACTGAGGCTTATCTAACTAAAAATTTCCCTGGTTTTCTTCCATCCAACGAAGGTACCACCGACCTCACCTCTCTTAGCATTTTCGAATCTCGGGACAAGATTATTCTTTTTAAGGGGGGTAGGTTGTAACATCTCTGATGTTCAAATGCTAATTAGGAAATTAAGTGGAGAAAGGAAAGACAAAACAAAAGATTTTATTCAAAGATTGTGGAAAAAGCTGAAATGGTTTTCACTCTCAAAGACTTAAATGTTCAACAAAACTCAAAAATTGGTTAAAATAAAAGTTTAAGTAAAAATATAACCAAACAAGTTTCTAATTTAAGGTTTTGTCGAAAAATGATGGGAACTTTGCCTAAAACCGCAAAACAGTTCATAGAACATTAAATGTCAACCCAATTTTTCTCTGTTGATTCTAAAGGTCATCGATTTACTCTCGAATTCAAAAAACAACTTGAAAATATCCAAAAATAGAAGTTGTCACAAATGTTATACCAAACTTTCGTCTATTTTGAAGTTTTGGAAAATTTTGACCAGAAGGGTGTGAAAAACCCTTGTCTCTGTCAGTTTTCCATCCGCTGGCAGACCAAAGTTCCTAGCTCGCCATACACTGAACCATTCATCTTTTCATATGCCCAACCTTGCCATTTAAAAACTTTGGACTTAAATCTACAACTTTCGTACTTGGGAAATTTCAGAGCAGTTCAAAGTTTGGACGAACGTGGCTCGTCAACATGGTGGCCACGCAACATCGACCGGGCGCCAGAGCGCGCCATCCGCGCTCTACACGCGCCGCGCCTCAGCACCGCGCGCCAACACCGCACCACCACGTGGCCGACGATGCCTGACACGGGCACCGAGGTTGACCAGCGCGCCCAGCTTGTCCCCGAGGCCCTGACCACGACCTGTTCGCCATCGCGTACGCGCTACGCGCGGCTGCCCTGCTCGCCACGCACCGTAGACGCCGTAGCAGCGTTCCGACAGCGCTCCCCTCTCCCTTCGGTCGCAAGGCAAGCCGTGGTTGCTTCGCCTCTAAGCAAGCTCCCCTTGCTCACATTTGGAAGGAACTCAGGAGCCTGTAGATCGCCCTCTTCTCCCTGTCTTCTTCCTCGCGGAGCCAAGCCGAGCAGAACGACGTCCTCCGAGCTCCTCGCGAAATTCCACCGCTCAGCTCTTCCACTCCCCAAATCCTCCACTCCCGAGCCTCCCTCACCACCCCAGATCGCCCCTCGACCCATCCCATCAAGCCCCGACCGAGTCTCGCCGCGAATCAGAGCTTCCTAGTGCCGCCGGCTGCCATTGTTGCCGCCAAGCTCGAGCTCAACGTGGCCAGCCACCTCCGCCCACCCACCGGCCAAACCAACCATATGGAGACCTTCCCCGCACCCCACTGATGCTCACAAGCCCCTCCAACCATAGCCCCCATCGCCGTCCTCGCCAGAGTTGAAGCAGAGGCGGCTGCAACACTGCTGCTCACGTCGCCGGCCATCTCCGGACCTCCTCCGACCTCAACTTCGCTTCAAACCAGTCTTGGGTGAGTCCCTCGTCGCTTCCGTGCCCTCAAACCGACAAGCCCTGGCCTTCCCTCGCTGCAATCGAGCACGCCGAGCTCCCAGTCTCCGCCAAGGAACTGATTGCGAATCGCGAGTTCTTTTTAGGGTTCCCAATGCAAAAACCAAGGACCTGTTTGTAATAGACAAATTCCAGATTTAGGGATTAAAAACTGCAAACATTGAAATTCGATTAAAACTCGTAGAAAACTCGAAAAAATGCAAACTAAAATTCCTTGGAATCCTGGTGATGTCTATTTTATTCCCCTCACAGCATGTATATGCTTTTTATGCTTGGTTTAGTCTATAAAAATAAAATTGTGAAAATAAATATTTGTGCATAACTCCTAAACCACAGCTGCTATGAATGTGAAATTTGGATATGTTGTTCCTCTTATAGTCACCACTTTGCAGTACCAATCTCGCACTGATTTATGTTTTCTAGCTCCTGATATAAATGGTTTAGTTTATCTCTGCTGACATCTTGTTCGAATTTTAATAATTAATTTATTGAGAAACAATATTTCATCTTTGGATAGTAGGGTATACATTTTACCAGATATCTTAAAAAAAATGCTAAATCCAAGTTTTAGCTCTGGTAACATGCTTAATTAAATTAGGGTATGAAAATACAGTAGCATTTGTTTAGCACCTGATTTATTAATAAAACTGAGTACTCACTTGATAGATGAGCTAAACATGACTTCTTTTTGCTCTTATAAATAGTTCACACTAGTTTACTGTGTATTTATTTTTATAGGATTTAAATTCGTTTCCTAGTGGTGAAAATGCAATAATGATAGAAGTAGACTTTCTAGAATAAATAATTTCTTTTTGCTGCATAAAAATAAGATTTATAAAGCTGAGAATAATCATAGGGTGTCACCAAAAATTCAGATCATTAGAAATTGAGAAACAAAAGGGGAAGTTGAGGTCTTGTTTGACCAAGAAATAATTAACAAAATCTATATCACATGCACTTGGATATAAATTTTTGGGACATAATTAAATAAATCAAAGGCTGAACTGAGTTACTACAATGAAGAATTAAATTTAGAATTTAATATATGTACACAATCACTGTCGATAGAAAAGGGAAGAATCAGCATAAAACCCACCTTGCCTATGTTTAGGGTGCATGAAGGAGAAGTGAGCACTATCATTGTGGAGCAAGCGCCATCGCTTGAGCCAGATACTAGGGCTGAGCAAGAAGGCAAGTCCTGGAGCATGACCTATGTTTTAAACTTCTCGCAACTTTGATTACTCTATGTTTGTGCATTTATGTTTTTAGGAATTGAATGAAAACCTATATGCATGAATCTTATTACCTATGTTTTATTTGACTAGCATGATAGGATCGCTAGTTGCTATGCTCTAAGGACCCGTTACAAGTCAAGTGATTTCCTATCACTCACGAGATCTAGGAGTTGAATGTCTTTCTTTATGTTGGAATCATAAGGATTGACGTGCGGGATGGTATGTGTAGATCTCCCGTCCGTGTATGGTAATTGCTTAAGGTCGAAACGTGTGGTTTAGTGTGTCAAGTTTTTGAATGTACCACGTATATGCCGACCTATGGGAATCGGTAAGCTCGGTATCGGATTGAAACAGCTAGGACCGCTTGCCTACTTTTCTTGGAAATTTATTTCCCTTGTGGTACCCAAGTGGCTACATGCGTGAAATCGGCCGGCATGTGCCCGCAAGTATCCGATAACCGTGTATCCTAAGGGAGTTGGCCCCGGTTCCGAATTGTGGATTGATGGGAAAGGTTGGATGGTATTTATGCCTTTTATAGCCAATATTATCCGTGTGTGTTGGGTTTTCCCTGGCCAGGTAGTGAAATTCGGTTTGAATTGTCCGCTTCTCGCGGTTAATGAGACTACTTGACCGCTCGGCTACATTGAGTAACAAGTGGAACTTGAGAGATTGATAAAGATGATGATTGTATCTAATTGTATTGCACTACTTGAGTGTTTAGAAAGGATGCTCATCTAGAGTAATTAGATTACTAGAATTGGTTGCTAAAATATTGAAATAAGGATCCATTCTTAGTGCTTTTGGCAAAACAAACCCCTAGCCAAAAAGCCTTGCATGTCTAGAGGTTGGTGAAGTAGTTATCACCTGACGGGTAAGACTTGTTGAGTAATTAGTATACTCAGCCTTGCTTGTGGCTTAATTTCAGGTAATGTTTTTGAGGAGGCGGTTTCTGGTTTTTCTTGGTCGGGACAGCTGCCCCGTGGCTATACCATCGTTTGGGAGCCATCCTCTGGTGAGGATCACGAGGAGTAGCGTCATGGACGGCTTCATCATGATGTTACTTGTATCGTCGTTTAGATCATCATTTACTTTCCGCTGCTTTGAATTCTGAAACTTTATTTATATCTTTCAAATTTGGTTTGTAATACTTTGAATTAAGACTGATTTGAATTTGGACCATGGAATGTTGTAATCTCTGAGACTCGCCTTCGTGTGGGCGTGTTGTTTCGATCAAAAGTATGTGGTTTAATCGAGCTAGACTCGACGGTGCTCCAGCTTAATCCTATTTTAGTGTACGGATGCCTCACGGTGGTCCCTGGTGCACTTAAGTTGGATTAATTTTGGGGTAGTCCGCCACAAATGAGTCATCATTTCCCAAATCGGATTCCGTATAAGAGAGTTATGGTGTTTTTACTTGAGCACTGCAATCTATCCCAACGAATTGCAGCCCGAGCAATGTCCCAATTTTTTTGCCACATCTCCTTGCATGGGTCCTCAAATTCGGTGATCTCGGATGCGTTGGAACAAGAATTTTATGGAGCTCTTGAATATCAACTTTTACATTCTTGTACAGTTCTGAACACATGCTCAAATCGATGAAAACAGTAGCGTCTCTCTCAAGTGATGTTGGCGATCTTGATTTCAATTCTTGTGGTCTCCAACTCATGGGAGTGCTCCATCACGCCTGCAAAACAATTTAGTGCACACACTACCCCCAGGGTGATGGTCGGGAGTAGCAACAAATGCCAACAAACAAACCATCTCTCCGGCCCCAACCTTGTTGCATAGCTAACTTATCAAAAGAAAAATAAAAGTATAATGAGTGTGTGTGGAAGTGTGAATGCAATTGAAACTATAATGAGGCGGATGCAAAATGCAAATGCAAAGTTAGCAAGAACAAGTGCTAGCAAGGTTTAAAGATAGGTTGTTTTTAATGTTTTTAGTTAGAATAGGTGTATAAATCAATAGCTAATCCAAAATTGGATCAACCAATCAATTCTACCTCTATTGGCTTTATTGTTTTTTTATGGTATGGTTTAATGGGAGGCTTAAGAAACAAAGGTTTTCACAAAAAAAGTTATAAGATGCAACATAATGCAATGCAAGGTGGAGAACAAAATGAGGTACACATGAGGTGTGTAAACAAATATGATGGAACAAATGATATGACATGAAAAGGTGGTGGTCTGAAGCAAAGAGAGTTAGCCTAAATTAACTGGCCACAAGTTTAGAATCAAAGGGTGGTGACATGCCTCAGGCATCTCTCTAAAAAGACACAAAGAAAAAGACTCAAAACACTAAGGACCGGGTTGCCTCCCGCAAAGCGCTTCATTTAAAGTCATAGAGCTTGATTTTCTCACATACCTTTCAAATTCATGTGAAGCCATGGTCCTTCATGCAAAAGGTTAAGGTGATCCATGAAGCATTTATTCCAATTCCCATGTTGGACTTGATCAATCACGCTCGACGGAAAACTTGCCCAATCATCTCTCACATCATTGCCACCTCCTTCTTCGTTATGCCTTGTCGCTACCTCATCTTCAATGATTTTCCCTCTCTGTACAGATTGGAAGTTGTAACACCCAGATTTCCAAGAAATCCAAATGCTTCCATATGTGTGCCCAGGATGTCCACAGAACACATATAGATTACAAATATTGAATCACAGAGAACACAATGCTCGAATAAAATAGTTTATATCAGAGTTTAACACAAGACATAGTCTTAAATAACACAGTGGAAGACTTAATACTACTAAACGTCTTAACTGAGAAGAGCCTCAAATCCACAGGGACACCGACTGGTTGAGCACAGCTTAGAAGTACGGCAGATCCTCCGGAAACTCAGCAAGCGACTGATCATTCAATGCTCCATCTGTTACCCATCCGGGATTTTGTTGAATAGTTGCAAGTGTAAGTAAACCATCTTACTTAACAAGTATAACACGGGTTATGCAAGGACAAAAGGCTTGACACGGTTATACTGCATTAGCACTTTTAGTTGATTCATTTTATTATCATCCAATCTTACTACAAATGAGAAGAATCCCAAGTATAAACCCATTAATAAGGTATAAGTGATAATAGAATAAACCAACATCAACCACTAACATCATCTTCTAATAAAAAAGGATCCAGGCCGCTCGTATCCGTGAGCACGGCTATCATGATAGATCAACACTCTGCAGAGGTTTCGCCCTTTACCCGCCGGTCACATAAATCCAGAAGAACTTATGTTACGAGGACTTTCACAAAACACCCTAACAAGCACAGTAGCCGTTTTGGTTCAACATAGGCAGCATAACCCGAGGCATCGAGATTGACGTACGCTCAGGGCGCAACGTGAGGGGGTCAATGGCGTCCAGAGCGAGAGCGCAATCATCGCAACGTGTGAAGCTGCCGTACACCGGCGCTTACATCACGGGACTTTGCCTAACGGGGCATAGCCAACGGATAAAACCGTCCTCGATGGATCAAACTATACTCTCACCCATGCACCTCACATACGCCTTTCGGTAACCACTGGCGAGCTAGAGACGTACAAGTTAATTATCCAAGACCAGAGCCATTATAGTTCCAACGGCGGCGAACAGGTTCCTGGGTTGCCGCTTTAAGAACCGGACCTTATGGAGAGACATTAGAACAAAGCACAAAGCACATGCTCTAATTCCCTAGATCAAACCTTATAGAGATACTAGAACAAAGCACACAGCACATGCTCTAGTTCCCCGAACCATGTTGCTAAAAAGCATCTTTTAAACTTCATTGAATTGAAGTGAACCATTAATTCAATATTGACATAAAAATAAATGTTGGTTGCAGCGCGTAGCATAGTCTAACCCTAATGCATAAAACCCCGGGTAACAGAGAATATGGTAAAGACTAGGAACATCCTTAATGGTTAACAGTATTAGACACATGCATATGATCTATGTGATTAACCGGTGTATAGGTAACAAGGATGGTCCGTGTTATACTTGCCTTCCTCAGAGAACTGTTGCTGCACCTGCTCTTCGGGAACGGAATCGTCGGCGAACTCGAACGGCTCGGCAACTACTCACATCGATCACCACACAAGCATCCACACATACATGCAAACAAGATATTTAATTAGAACAGTACACCAAACATAAACAAAAGATGAAAAGAAGGCTTTAGAACTACTCTACGCTTCACTACGAACACGTGAGCGCGAAAATCACTCAAATCGGAGTTAAAACGGAGAAACTATGCTTAAAACGGGCTCTAGGGGCTTGCTGGTAAAGATTTTAGGCTTCCAGGGGTGTTTTTGAAAGAAACCAGGGACCTAAAACATAATTTCGTATAAAAACACGAGGGCTGCGGCGTAAAAACAACTTTCAGGACGGCGGGCACTATTTTTCAAAAACGCAGGGGCTAAACTGAAAGAAAAAGGACTTGGTTGTAAAAACTTTTGAACTGCGTTGGACCGCGGGTTGATTTTTGAAAAACAGAGGGGCTCTTTTGCAAAAACTCCACGGCAACGGCTGGTCGCTGACGTGGGCTGACGTCATGGCTTACTGTGCCGTGGACCGGCCGTAGACCGCGGTCCACGGGTCCACGGTGAACCGGACCGGGTTTAAAACGGGTTTAGATCTGGGCCGTCGGTTTTGGATCGAGCGGCTAGGATAAGATCTAGCGCTCGGCTCGCCGAGGACGACGGCTCGCGGCGGCGCGCGGCAGCGACCTCGCCGGAGTAAGCTCGGCTGGGGGCTACGGGGCTCCAAATCTCGTCGCGAGAGGTCCTAGAGAGAGAGGAGACGACGTGGAACTCGATTTGGGGGTTGTGGACGAGGTTTGAGTAGTGACGGCGGCTGGCGACGCACGACGGCGGAGAAGAAACTCCGGCGAGCTCGCACGCGTGCTGCAGGGCGAGAGGGAGGGGGGTTTTGAGCTCGGCGCGTTGCTTACCCCGCGGTGAAGCTTCTGAGCAAGCTCTTGGCGACTAGGCGGCGGCGAGACGAGGGCTAGGCGACGGCGGCGGCTCGGATGCGGAGGCGCTAGGGTTTGAGCGCGAGCTCGGGGCACGAAGGACAAAGGGGTCGGGCAGCGGCTTAAATAGGGGCTCCGGGGTTCCTTGGCGTGCGCGCCAAGCCGGAGAGTCCCGGTGCAGCACGGCGGCGACGGCGCGGAAGAGTTCGGCGCGGCTACGGCTGGAGGAGGAAGACGCGGCTGACGGGTGGGCCCGAGCGGTCAGCGACTGCGGGAGAAGAGAAGAGCGCCGACAGGTGGGCCCGGCATGTCAGTGGCAGAGAGAGGGAGAGCGCGGGCTGGGCCGCGGCTTGCTGGGCTGGCTCTGCTGGGCCGCGCGAGAGAAGGAAAAAGGGAGAAAGAGATGGGCCGCGCAGGGAGGTGGGCCGCGGAAAAAGAAAAAGAAAGGGGAAGGAGTGGGCCGCTGGGCTGAAAAGAGAGAGGAAAAAGAGAGAAAAAGAAAAGGTTTTTCTTTTATTCAAACACTCATTTGAATTCAAATTCAAATTTGAATTCAACAATCAAAAATAAATGCACCAGCATGAATGCAACCATAATGTTTCTATTCCCTATATTTGCTTTTAATTATTCAAAAATTTTATTTTCCTACATTAATTATGAGCACTTGAATATAAAAAGCCAATTAATTACTAATTTTTAAAAAGGGCATTTTTAGGGTGTTACAAACCTACCCCCCTTAAGATGAATCTCGTCCCCGAGATTCGGACGTGGATTGGAAGAGATGTGGATATTCTGCCTTGAGATCATCCTCCCGTTCCCAGTTTGCCTCATCCTCTGTATGACGATTCCACTGAACCTTGCACATACGTATCACTTTGTTCCTGGTTACTCTCTCAGACTCCTCTAAGATCTTGACCGGATATTCCTCATAAGTAAGGTCCTCCCGCACATTCAACTCCTCCAACGGAATCTGTTCCTCTGGCACCCGTAAACACTTCTTCAGCTGGGACACATGGAACACATCATGCACTCCCGCCAATTTCTCTGGTAACTCTAACTGATAAGCCACTTCACCTCTCCGTTCTAATATCTTGAAAGGTCCAATGTAGCGAGGTGCTAGCTTGCCTTTAACATTGAATCTCTTCACACCTCTCATTGGTGACACCTTGAGGTACACAAAGTCACCAATCTCGAAGCTGAGGTCTCGTCGCCTTATATCTGCATAACTTTTCTGTCGCGACTGAGCTGTTCTCAAATTCTGCCTGATAACCTGCACTTGTTCTTCTGCCTGCTTCAAGACCTCAGGTCCAAACACTTTACCTTCTCCGGTCTGATTCCAAAACAACGGTGTCCTGCACTTCCTTCCGTACAACGCCTCAAATGGTGACATCCTGAGACTCTGCTGGTAGCTGTTGTTGTACGAGAACTCTGCATAGCACAAACTCTTATCCCAACTACTCCCATACTGCAACGCACATGCCCTCAACATATCCTCTAGTATTTGATTCGTCCTCTCTGTCTGACCGTCTGTCTGCGGATGGTAAGCGGAACTGAAGTGAAGCTTAGTATCCATGGACTCATGTAACTTGCGCCAAAAGTGCGACGTAAACTGACTGCCTCGGTCTGACACTATCTTCTTCGGTACACCATGCAAACATACAATCCGCTCCATATACAACTCTGCTAGTTTGGCACCGGAGTATGTAGTCTTTACCGGAATAAAGTGAGCCACCTTCGTCAATCGGTCCACTATCACCCATATAGAGTCATAACCTTTATGTGTGCGGGGCAATCCTGTTATAAAATCCATACCTACTTCTTCCCATTTCCACTCTGGTATCTTCATAGGCTGAAGCAAACCCGCCGGTCTCTGATGTTCGGCCTTAACCCTCTGGCATACGTCACAAAGAGCTACATGTGCTGCAACATCGCGCTTCAAACCATACCACCAAAATCTTTCCTTCAGGTCCAAGTACATCTTGGTACTTCCCGGGTGAATGGAATATGCTGACTCGTGTGCTTCCCGTAAGATAACATCCTTGATATGCTGCTGATCTAGCACCACTATTCTGTTACCATACCACACGGTTCCTTGATCATCCAATCGGAATCCTGGCGCTTTATCTGTCCCAACCTTCTTAATCAACTCCTTGATATCCTCATCCTCCAATTGACCTTTTCGGATCTCCTGTTCAAGAGTTGACTCCACTTCTAGCTCAGTCACGTTGGCTATCATACCCAAGTTCAGACGCTCAAATTCCCGACTAAGCTCTTCCGGCAAATCCTGACCCGGTAGCACGTTCGCATGGCTCTTTCTACTCAAAGCATCGGCCACCAAGTTGGCCTTCCCTGGATGGTAGTGAATCTCTAGTTCAAAGTCATTGATTTTCTCAAGCCAACGACGTTGCCTCATATTCAACTCGGATTGCGTGAACACATACTTAAGGCTCTTGTGGTCGGTATAGATGTCACACTTGTGTCCAATCAAATAATGCCTCCAGATCTTCAACGCATGTACTACGGCTGCCAATTCCAGATCATGTGTCGGATAATTCAGCTCATGTCTCCTCAACTGTCTGGATGCATATGCCACAACTCTACCCTCCTGCATGAGTACACATCCCAATCCTTGACGAGACGCATCGCAATACACTGAAAAACTCTTAGTAACGTCTGGCAGTACCAATACTGGTGCAGTGGTTAGCCTTTTCTTCAACTCCTCAAAGCTAGCTTGACACTGCGGTGTCCACACGAACTTGGCATTCTTTTCTAGCAATGATGTCAAGGGCTTAGCAATCTTGGAGAATCCCTCAATAAAACGCCGATAGTAACCTGCCATTCCTAGAAAACTCCTAATCTCACTGACATTCTGCGGTGGAATCCAGTTGAGAACGTCTCTGACCTTCTTCGGATCAACTGCGACACCTCCATTTGACAACACATGGCCCAAGAATGATACCTCCTTCAGCCAGAATTCACATTTGCTCAACTTAGCATACAACTGATGTTCTCGGAGTCTCTGCATCACTAACTCAAATGTTCCTCATGCTCTTCCTCATTCTTAGAGAAAACCAGAATATCATCGATGAACACCACGACGAACTTGTCAAGATAATCCATGAACACGCTGTTCATCAAATACATGAAGTAGGCGGGTGCATTAGTCAATCCAAAGGACATAACTGTGAACTCATACAAACCGTACCGGGTAGTGAAAGCTGTCTTAGGGATGTCTGTCACCCGAATTCTCATCTGATGATAGCCTGATCTGAGATCGATCTTCGAGAACACACAGGCTCCCCTCAATTGGTCAAAGAGATCATCGATTCTTGGCAGTGGGTACTTATTCTTGATGGTGACCTCATTGAGGGCTCGATAGTCTATGCACATCCTCTGCATCCCGTCTTTCTTATCAACAAACAATACTGGAGCTCCCCAAGGCGAACAACTAGGACGTATATACCCCTTAGCTAGTAAGGCCCTCAATTCTTCTTTAAGTTTCTTTAATTCTTGTACCCCCATTCTATATGGTCTTTTAGCTATGGGTGCTGTGCCCGGCATAAGTTCAATAACAAATTCAACTTCACGTTCCGGAGCCATACCTGGCAATTCATCTGGGAACACATCTGGATACTCGTTCACCACTCGAATGTCCTTCAACTCTATGCCTTCAGCATGATTGACCTGACCGGGCTCTGTGGCTTTGGTTGCTTGATACTCAATCTTCTCCCCTGATGGAGCCACTAACTGAACTGCACGCTTGGAACACTGTATGACGGCATCGTACTTTGCTAGCCAGCTCATTCCCAAAATCAGATCCATCCCGAAAGAATTTAGGACTATAGGGTGTGCTAAAAAGTCTACCCCCCTTATGTTAATTGCTACATTAGGACAGCGTAAAGTGGCCCGAAGTTCTCCCCCCGGTGAGTTAACTAACATGGTGTTCCCCATAGGTTGCATAAGCATCAAGTTCTTTTTCACGAAAACAGCGGATATAAAAGCATGCGAAGCTCCAGAATCGAACAAAACTGTAGCAGGTTGTGAGTTGACCGAGAACGTACCGACTACCACATCTGTGGCTACTTCTGCAGTCTCTGCTCCCACATGGTTGAGCTTGCCCCTGGCGTAATTCTGCTGGCCACGGTTTCCCTGCGCCTGCTGCTGATTCCCATTCTGAGCTGGTTGTGGTCCTGTCTTCTGGTTGTTATTCTGACCGGTGGAGTTCTGGACCCTCCGGGGACAAGAGTTAGCATAATGTCCCTGTTCTCCACAGTGGTAGCACGCCCTTGGGCCGACAGGTATGGTGTTAGCCTGGGTGGTGCGCGAAGCGTGGGTGTTCTGCTGCACGTTCTGGTAGCGCTGCTGTTGCTGCTGGGGTGGTGCATACTGGGGACGTTGCTGGTTCTGGCCGCGGTTCTGAAGGCTTGACTGTCCCTGAGTGCGCTGCTGATTCACTTGCTGGGGGTTGTAGCGGGGGCGGACGTTGCTGCCAGATTGCTGGTTCATGAACTTTCTCTTCTTGTCCTCGATCTCACGGCGCTTGTGCTCCACCATCAGGGCACCATCAACCAATGCACCGAAGGTTGGGAAGGTGATGCACATCAACTGTAGCTGCAAAACATCCTGGAGTCCATTCCGGAAGCGAGTTTGCCTCTTCTCATATGTCGACACCTCATCTGGTGCATAGCGGGCCAGCTCGAGGAACTTGTCACGGTAGGCAGTGACGCTCATTCCTTCCTGCGTCAGGGCTAGGAACTCCCTCTTCTTCAGGACCGTCAGTCCCTCAGGCACATGGTGAGCACGGAAGGCATCACTGAACTGCTGCCAGGTGATCTGATTGCGATCGGGTTGCGCATATTGGTATGCTACCCACCAGTCGAGAGCGGCTCCCTCAAACTGTCCAGAGGCGTAGAGCACCTTCTCCCTGTCATCACACTGAGCAATGTCGAGCTGTCTCTCCACTGCCTTGATCCAATCTTCAGCTTCCATCGGGTCCTTGGCGTGGGAGAACTTTGGCGGGCGCCCCTTCAAGAACTCTCCCCTCCTGTCCCGGATGGGCTGGGGAGGTGGCTGAATCGGTGGATTCTGCAGGTTCTGCTGCATCAAAGCTATGGCCTGAGTCAACTGTTGCATCGTCTGTGTCTGCAAGCAGACTAGATCCTCCATGGTGGGCGGCTGGTTCGGGTTCTGGTTCTGGTTCTGATTCTGATTGCCACCACCCGTCGATCCTCTTGTCCCAACCATCTGTCATAAATCAAAATCCCAACATTCATAATCACAGTCATGTCTGAACCAGTGTCGAGAACAGAAGCAATCCATCGACAAGATAAGGTACTCAGGCGATAGGAAAGATGATAGATGATGTGCAAAGGAGAGGTCAGGAACCCATCTATCTATCCACTAAATACCTTATACCTTAATCCAATACTAGATGTTTGCAGACTTTTATCTGCGCTCATCACAATCATTACAAAGATCCAAATCACACATAAGCATAATGACAATTCATTCAAGCATCCAAAGACAAGGTTCACACAAGACTCGGCACTCTTAGACCAGTTTTGACTCAAAAACGTTCTATTTGATCTCTACTAGCATTTAAGGTCGATGGTGGTGCAGTAAGCTAGGGTGTTGTATCAAGTCCTTCTGCGCGGTGGCGACTGTGCACCTAACTCTAGACTACAAGGCGCAGGTCCTTCCGACTGGTGCTGCAGCTCCTCGGGGTTCCCTTCTTCGGCCTCCTGCCTAAGGAGCTCCTTGTAGGCGTCCAGGTGCGTGCCTCCAACAAGTACTCATTGATGCGGGGTGGAAGGTAGCCATCAGTGCACTTGCGGACTGTCTATCTCTGTCGAGCCATCTATGGAGGTGAAAACTAGAGAAGGGCCTAAGATTAAAGCTTAGAAAAATTTTCGAAAAGGACTGAGGTAGAATAGAACACGATTTTTCAACAGAAACTCAACTCTAGGAGGTAAAATAATTTTTAGAGCAAGGATTAAGCAGATTCTAATCGACCGTTCTACCTAGGCTGTGATCCTACAGTCAGCACGGCTCTGATACCAACTTTGTAACACCCAGATTTCCAAGAAATCCAAATGCTTCCATATGTGTGCCCAGGATGTCCACAGAACACATATAGATTACAAATATTGAATCACAGAGAACACAATGCTCGAATAAAATAGTTTATATCAGAGTTTAACACAAGACATAGTCTTAAATAACACAGTGGAAGACTTAATACTACTAAACGTCTTAACTGAGAAGAGCCTCAAATCCACAGGGACACCGACTGGTTGAGCACAGCTTAGAAGTACGGCAGATCCTCCGGAAACTCAGCAAGCGACTGATCATTCAATGCTCCATCTGTTACCCATCCGGGATTTTGTTGAATAGTTGCAAGTGTAAGTAAACCATCTTACTTAACAAGTATAACACGGGTTATGCAAGGACAAAAGGCTTGACACGGTTATACTGCATTAGCACTTTTAGTTGATTCATTTTATTATCATCCAATCTTACTACAAATGAGTAGAATCCCAAGTATAAACCCATTAATAAGGTATAAGTGATAATAGAATAAACCAACATCAACCACTAACATCATCTTCTAATAAAAAAGGATCCAGGCCGCTCGTATCCGTGAGCACGGCTATCATGATAGATCAACACTCTGCAGAGGTTTCGCCCTTTACCCGCCGGTCACATAAATCCAGAAGAACTTATGTTACGAGGACTTTCACAAAACACCCTAACAAGCACAGTAGCCGTTTTGGTTCAACATAGGCAGCATAACCCGAGGCATCGAGATTGACGTACGCTCAGGGCGCAACGTGAGGGGGTCAATGGCGTCCAGAGCGAGAGCGCAATCATCGCAACGTGTGAAGCTGCCGTACACCGGCGCTTACATCACGGGACTTTGCCTAACGGGGCATAGCCAACGGATAAAACCGTCCTCGATGGATCAAACTATACTCTCACCCATGCACCTCACATACGCCTTTCGGTAACCACTGGCGAGCTAGAGACGTACAAGTTAATTATCCAAGACCAGAGCCATTATAGTTCCAACGGCGGCGAACAGGTTCCTGGGTTGCCGCTTTAAGAACCGGACCTTATGGAGAGACATTAGAACAAAGCACAAAGCACATGCTCTAATTCCCTAGATCAAACCTTATAGAGATACTAGAACAAAGCACACAGCACATGCTCTAGTTCCCCGAACCATGTTGCTAAAAAGCATCTTTTAAACTTCATTGAATTGAAGTGAACCATTAATTCAATATTGACATAAAAATAAATGTTGGTTGCAGCGCGTAGCATAGTCTAACCCTAATGCATAAAACCCCGGGTAACAGAGAATATGGTAAAGACTAGGAACATCCTTAATGGTTAACAGTATTAGACACATGCATATGATCTATGTGATTAACCGGTGTATAGGTAACAAGGATGGTCCATGTTATACTTGCCTTCCTCAGAGAACTGTTGCTGCACCTGCTCTTCGGGAACGGAATCGTCGGCGAACTCGAACGGCTCGGCAACTACTCACATCGATCACCACACAAGCATCCACACATACATGCAAACAAGATATTTAATTAGAACAGTACACCAAACATAAACAAAAGATGAAAAGAAGGCTTTAGAACTACTCTACGCTTCACTACGAACACGTGAGCGCGAAAATCACTCAAATCGGAGTTAAAACGGAGAAACTATGCTTAAAACGGGCTCTAGGGGCTTACTGGTAAAGATTTTAGGCTTCCAGGGGTGTTTTTGAAAGAAACCAGGGACCTAAAACATAATTTCGTATAAAAACACGAGGGCTGCGGCGTAAAAACAACTTTCAGGACGGCGGGCACTATTTTTCAAAAAACGCAGGGGCTAAACTGAAAGAAAAAGGACTTGGTTGTAAAAACTTTTGAACTGCATTGGACCGCGGGTTGATTTTTGAAAAATAGAGGGGCTCTTTTGCAAAAACTCCACGGCAACGGCTGGTCGCTGACATGGGCTGACGTCATGGCTTACTGTGCCGTGGACCGGCCGTAGACCGCGGTCCACGGGTCCACGGTGAACCGGACCGGGTTTAAAACGGGTTTAGATCTGGGCCGTCGGTTTTGGATCGAGCGGCTGGGATAAGATCTAGCGCTCGGCTCACCGGGGACGACGGCTCGCGGCGGCGCGCGGCAGCGACCTCGCCGGAGTAAGCTCGGCTGGGGGCTACGGGGCTCCAAATCTCGTCGCGAGAGGTCCTAGAGAGAGAGGAGACGACGTGGAACTCGATTTGGGGGTTGTGGACGAGGTTTGAGTAGTGACGGCGGCTGGCGACGCACGACGGCGGAGAAGAAACTCCGGCGAGCTCGCACGCGTGCTGCAGGGCGAGAGGGAGGGGGGTTTTGAGCTCGGCGCGTTGCTTACCCCGCGGTGAAGCTTCTGAGCAAGCTCTTGGCGACTAGGCGGCGGCGAGACGAGGGCTAGGCGACGGCGGCGGCTCGGATGCGGAGGCGCTAGGGTTTGAGCGCGAGCTCGGGGCACGAAGGATAAAGGGGTCGGGCAGCGGCTTAAATAGGGGCTCCGGGGTTCCTTGGCGTGCGCGCCAAGCCGGAGAGTCCCGGTGCAGCACGGCGGCGACGGCGCGGAAGAGTTCGGCGCGGCTACGGCTGGAGGAGGAAGACGCAGCTGACGGGTGGGCCCGAGCGGTCAGCGACTACGGGAGAAGAGAAGAGCGCCGACAGGTGGGCCCGGCATGTCAGTGGCAGAGAGAGGGAGAGCGCGGGCTGGGCCGCGGCGTGCTGGGCTGGCTCTGCTGGGCCGCGCGAGAGAAGGAAAAAGGGAGAAAGAGATGGGCCGCGCAGGGAGGTGGGCCGCGGAAAAAGAAAAAGAAAGGGGAAGGAGTGGGCCACTGGGCTGAAAAGAGAGAGGAAAAAGAGAGAAAAAGAAAAGGTTTTTCTTTTATTCAAACACTCATTTGAATTCAAATTCAAATTTGAATTCAACAATCAAAAATAAATGCACCAGCATGAATGCAACCATAATGTTTCTATTCCCTATATTTGCTTTTAATTATTCAAAAATTTTATTTTCCTACATTAATTATGAGCACTTGAATATAAAAAGCCAATTAATTACTAATTTTTAAAAAGGGCATTTTTAGGGTGTTACAAACCTACCCCCCTTAAGATGAATCTCGTCCCCGAGATTCGGACGTGGATTGGAAGAGATGTGGATATTCTGCCTTGAGATCATCCTCCCGTTCCCAGTTTGCCTCATCCTCTGTATGACGATTCCACTGAACCTTGCACATACGTATCACTTTGTTCCTGGTTACTCTCTCAGACTCCTCTAAGATCTTGACCGGATATTCCTCATAAGTAAGGTCCTCCCGCACATTCAACTCCTCCAACGGAATCTGTTCCTCTGGCACCCGTAAACACTTCTTCAGCTGGGACACATGGAACACATCATGCACTCCCGCCAATTTCTCTGGTAACTCTAACTGATAAGCCACTTCACCTCTCCGTTCTAATATCTTGAAAGGTCCAATGTAGCGAGGTGCTAGCTTGCCTTTAACATTGAATCTCTTCACACCTCTCATTGGTGACACCTTGAGGTACACAAAGTCACCAATCTCGAAGCTGAGGTCTCGTCGCCTTATATCTGCATAACTTTTCTGTCGCGACTGAGCTGTTCTCAAATTCTGCCTGATAACCTGCACTTGTTCTTCTGCCTGCTTCAAGACCTCAGGTCCAAACACTTTACCTTCTCCGGTCTGATTCCAAAACAACGGTGTCCTGCACTTCCTTCCGTACAACGCCTCAAATGGTGACATCCTGAGACTCTGCTGGTAGCTGTTGTTGTACGAGAACTCTGCATAGCACAAACTCTTATCCCAACTACTCCCATACTGCAACGCACATGCCCTCAACATATCCTCTAGTATTTGATTCGTCCTCTCTGTCTGACCGTCTGTCTGCGGATGGTAAGCGGAACTGAAGTGAAGCTTAGTATCCATGGACTCATGTAACTTGCGCCAAAAGTGCGACGTAAACTGACTGCCTCGGTCTGACACTATCTTCTTCGGTCCACCATGCAAACATACAATCCGCTCCATATACAACTCTGCTAGTTTGGCACCGGAGTATGTAGTCTTTACCGGAATAAAGTGAGCCACCTTCGTCAATCGGTCCACTATCACCCATATAGAGTCATAACCTTTATGTGTGCGGGGCAATCCTGTTATAAAATCCATACCTACTTCTTCCCATTTCCACTCTGGTATCTTCATAGGCTGAAGCAAACCCGCCGGTCTCTGATGTTCGGCCTTAACCCTCTGGCATACGTCACAAAGAGCTACATGTGCTGCAACATCGCGCTTCAAACCATACCACCAAAATCTTTCCTTCAGGTCCAAGTACATCTTGGTACTTCCCGGGTGAATGGAATATGCTGACTCGTGTGCTTCCCGTAAGATAACATCCTTGATATGCTGCTGATCTAGCACCACTATTCTGTTACCATACCACACGGTTCCTTGATCATCCAATCGGAATCCTGGCGCTTTATCTGTCCCAACCTTCTTAATCAACTCCTTGATATCCTCATCCTCCAATTGACCTTTTCGGATCTCCTGTTCAAGAGTTGACTCCACTTCTAGCTCAGTCACGTTGGCTATCATACCCAAGTTCAGACGCTCAAATTCCCGACTAAGCTCTTCCGGCAAATCCTGACCCGGTAGCACGTTCGCATGGCTCTTTCTACTCAAAGCATCGGCCACCAAGTTGGCCTTCCCTGGATGGTAGTGAATCTCTAGTTCAAAGTCATTGATTTTCTCAAGCCAACGACGTTGCCTCATATTCAACTCGGATTGCGTGAACACATACTTAAGGCTCTTGTGGTCGGTATAGATGTCACACTTGTGTCCAATCAAATAATGCCTCCAGATCTTCAACGCATGTACTACGGCTGCCAATTCCAGATCATGTGTCGGATAATTCAGCTCATGTCTCCTCAACTGTCTGGATGCATATGCCACAACTCTACCCTCCTGCATGAGTACACATCCCAATCCTTGACGAGACGCATCGCAATACACTGAAAAACTCTTAGTAACGTCTGGCAGTACCAATACTGGTGCAGTGGTTAGCCTTTTCTTCAACTCCTCAAAGCTAGCTTGACACTGCGGTGTCCACACGAACTTGGCATTCTTTTCTAGCAATGATGTCAAGGGCTTAGCAATCTTGGAGAATCCCTCAATAAAACGCCGATAGTAACCTGCCATTCCTAGAAAACTCCTAATCTCACTGACATTCTGCGGTGGAATCCAGTTGAGAACGTCTCTGACCTTCTTCGGATCAACTGCGACACCTCCATTTGACAACACATGGCCCAAGAATGATACCTCCTTCAGCCAGAATTCACATTTGCTCAACTTAGCATACAACTGATGTTCTCGGAGTCTCTGCATCACTAACTCAAATGTTCCTCATGCTCTTCCTCATTCTTAGAGAAAACCAGAATATCATCGATGAACACCACGACGAACTTGTCAAGATAATCCATGAACACGCTGTTCATCAAATACATGAAGTAGGCGGGTGCATTAGTCAATCCAAAGGACATAACTGTGAACTCATACAAACCGTACCGGGTAGTGAAAGCTGTCTTAGGGATGTCTGTCACCCGAATTCTCATCTGATGATAGCCTGATCTGAGATCGATCTTCGAGAACACACAGGCTCCCCTCAATTGGTCAAAGAGATCATCGATTCTTGGCAGTGGGTACTTATTCTTGATGGTGACCTCATTGAGGGCTCGATAGTCTATGCACATCCTCTGCATCCCGTCTTTCTTATCAACAAACAATACTGGAGCTCCCCAAGGCGAACAACTAGGACGTATATACCCCTTAGCTAGTAAGGCCCTCAATTCTTCTTTAAGTTTCTTTAATTCTTGTACCCCCATTCTATATGGTCTTTTAGCTATGGGTGCTGTGCCCGGCATAAGTTCAATAACAAATTCAACTTCACGTTCCGGAGCCATACCTGGCAATTCATCTGGGAACACATCTGGATACTCGTTCACCACTCGAATGTCCTTCAACTCTGTGCCTTCAGCATGATTGACCTGACCGGGCTCTGTGGCTTTGGTTGCTTGATACTCAATCTTCTCCCCTGATGGAGCCACTAACTGAACTGCACGCTTGGAACACTGTATGACGGCATCGTACTTTGCTAGCCAGCTCATTCCCAAAATCAGATCCATCCCGAAAGAATTTAGGACTATAGGGTGTGCTAAAAAGTCTACCCCCCTTATGTTAATTGCTACATTAGGACAGCGTAAAGTGGCCCGAAGTTCTCCCCCCGGTGAGTTAACTAACATGGTGTTCCCCATAGGTTGCATAAGCATCAAGTTCTTTTTCACGAAAACAGCGGATATAAAAGCATGCGAAGCTCCAGAATCGAACAAAACTGTAGCAGGTTGTGAGTTGACCGAGAACGTACCGACTACCACATCTGTGGCTACTTCTGCAGTCTCTGCTCCCACATGGTTGAGCTTGCCCCTGGCGTAATTCTGCTGGCCACGGTTTCCCTGCGCCTGCTGCTGATTCCCATTCTGAGCTGGTTGTGGTCCTGTCTTCTGGTTGTTATTCTGACCGGTGGAGTTCTGGACCCTCCGGGGACAAGAGTTAGCATAATGTCCCTGTTCTCCACAGTGGTAGCACGCCCTTGGGCCGACAGGTATGGTGTTAGCCTGGGTGGTGCGCGAAGCGTGGGTGTTCTGCTGCACGTTCTGGTAGCGCTGCTGTTGCTGCTGGGGTGGTGCATACTGGGGACGTTGCTGGTTCTGGCCGCGGTTCTGAAGGCTTGACTGTCCCTGAGTGCGCTGCTGATTCACTTGCTGGGGGTTGTAGCGGGGGCGGACGTTGCTGCCAGATTGCTGGTTCATGAACTTTCTCTTCTTGTCCTCGATCTCACGGCGCTTGTGCTCCACCATCAGGGCACCATCAACCAATGCACCGAAGGTTGGGAAGGTGATGCACATCAACTGTAGCTGCAAAACATCCTGGAGTCCATTCCGGAAGCGAGTTTGCCTCTTCTCATATGTCGACACCTCATCTGGTGCATAGCGGGCCAGCTCGAGGAACTTGTCACGGTAGGCAGTGACGCTCATTCCTTCCTGCGTCAGGGCTAGGAACTCCCTCTTCTTCAGGACCGTCAGTCCCTCAGGCACATGGTGAGCACGGAAGGCATCACTGAACTGCTGCCAGGTGATCTGATTGCGATCGGGTTGCGCATATTGGTATGCTACCCACCAGTCGAGAGCGGCTCCCTCAAACTGTCCAGAGGCGTAGAGCACCTTCTCCCTGTCATCACACTGAGCAATGTCGAGCTGTCTCTCCACTGCCTTGATCCAATCTTCAGCTTCCATCGGGTCCTTGGCGCGGGAGAACTTTGGCGGGCGCCCCTTCAAGAACTCTCCCCTCCTGTCCCGGATGGGCTGGGGAGGTGGCTGAACCGGTGGATTCTGCAGGTTCTGCTGCATCAAAGCTATGGCCTGAGTCAACTGTTGCATCGTCTGTGTCTGCAAGCAGACTAGATCCTCCATGGTGGGCGGCTGGTTCGGGTTCTGGTTCTGGTTCTGATTCTGATTGCCACCACCCGTCGATCCTCTTGTCCCAACCATCTGTCATAAATCAAAATCCCAACATTCATAATCACAGTCATGTCTGAACCAGTGTCGAGAACAGAAGCAATCCATCGACAAGATAAGGTACTCAGGCGATAGGAAAGATGATAGATGATGTGCAAAGGAGAGGTCAGGAACCCATCTATCTATCCACTAAATACCTTATACCTTAATCCAATACTAGATGTTTGCAGACTTTTATCTGCGCTCATCACAATCATTACAAAGATCCAAATCACACATAAGCATAATGACAATTCATTCAAGCATCCAAAGACAAGGTTCACACAAGACTCGGCACTCTTAGACCAGTTTTGACTCAAAAACGTTCTATTTGATCTCTACTAGCATTTAAGGTCGATGGTGGTGCAGTAAGCTAGGGTGTTGTATCAAGTCCTTCTGCGCGGTGGCGACTGTGCACCTAACTCTGGACTACAAGGCGCAGGTCCTTCCGACTGGTGCTGCAGCTCCTCGGGGTTCCCTTCTTCGGCCTCCTGCCTAAGGAGCTCCTTGTAGGCGTCCAGGTGCGTGCCTCCAACGGGTACTCATTGATGCGGGGTGGAAGGTAGCCATCAGTGCATTTGCGGACTGTCTATCTCTGTCGAGCCATCTATGGAGGTGAAAACTAGAGAAGGGCCTAAGATTAAAGCTTAGAAAAATTTTCGAAAAGGACTGAGGTAGAATAGAACACGATTTTTCAACAGAAACTCAACTCTAGGAGGTAAAATAATTTTTAGAGCAAGGATTAAGCAGATTCTAATCGACCGTTCTACCTAGGCTGTGATCCTACAGTCAGCACGGCTCTGATACCAACTTTGTAACACCCAGATTTCCAAGAAATCCAAATGCTTCCATATGTGTGCCCAGGATGTCCACAGAACACATATAGATTACAAATATTGAATCACAGAGAACACAATGCTCGAATAAAATAGTTTATATCAGAGTTTAACACAAGACATAGTCTTAAATAACACAGTGGAAGACTTAATACTACTAAACGTCTTAACTGAGAAGAGCCTCAAATCCACAGGGACACCGACTGGTTGAGCACAGCTTAGAAGTACGGCAGATCCTCCGGAAACTCAGCAAGCGACTGATCATTCAATGCTCCATCTGTTACCCATCCGGGATTTTGTTGAATAGTTGCAAGTGTAAGTAAACCATCTTACTTAACAAGTATAACACGGGTTATGCAAGGACAAAAGGCTTGACACGGTTATACTGCATTAGCACTTTTAGTTGATTCATTTTATTATCATCCAATCTTACTACAAATGAGTAGAATCCCAAGTATAAACCCATTAATAAGGTATAAGTGATAATAGAATAAACCAACATCAACCACTAACATCATCTTCTAATAAAAAAGGATCCAGGCCGCTCGTATCCGTGAGCACGGCTATCATGATAGATCAACACTCTGCAGAGGTTTCGCCCTTTACCCGCCGGTCACATAAATCCAGAAGAACTTATGTTACGAGGACTTTCACAAAACACCCTAACAAGCACAGTAGCCGTTTTGGTTCAACATAGGCAGCATAACCCGAGGCATCGAGATTGACGTACGCTCAGGGCGCAACGTGAGGGGGTCAATGGCGTCCAGAGCGAGAGCGCAATCATCGCAACGTGTGAAGCTGCCGTACCTCGGGCGCTTACATCACGGGACTTTGCCTAACGGGGCATAGCCAACGGATAAAACCGTCCTCGATGGATCAAACTATACTCTCACCCATGCACCTCACATACGCCTTTCGGTAACCACTGGCGAGCTAGAGACGTACAAGTTAATTATCCAAGACCAGAGCCATTATAGTTCCAACGGCGGCGAACAGGTTCCTGGGTTGCCGCTTTAAGAACCGGACCTTATGGAGAGACATTAGAACAAAGCACAAAGCACATGCTCTAATTCCCTAGATCAAACCTTATAGAGATACTAGAACAAAGCACACAGCACATGCTCTAGTTCCCCGAACCATGTTGCTAAAAAGCATCTTTTAAACTTCATTGAATTGAAGTGAACCATTAATTCAATATTGACATAAAAATAAATGTTGGTTGCAGCGCGTAGCATAGTCTAACCCTAATGCATAAAACCCCGGGTAACAGAGAATATGGTAAAGACTAGGAACATCCTTAATGGTTAACAGTATTAGACACATGCATATGATCTATGTGATTAACCGGTGTATAGGTAACAAGGATGGTCCGTGTTATACTTGCCTTCCTCAGAGAACTGTTGCTGCACCTGCTCTTCGGGAACGGAATCGTCGGCGGACTCGAACGGCTCGGCAACTACTCACATCGATCACCACACAAGCATCCACACATACATGCAAACAAGATATTTAATTAGAACAGTACACCAAACATAAACAAAAGATGAAAAGAAGGCTTTAGAACTACTCTACGCTTCACTACGAACACGTGAGCGCGAAAATCACTCAAATCGGAGTTAAAACGGAGAAACTATGCTTAAAACGGGCTCTAGGGGCTTGCTGGTAAAGATTTTAGGCTTCCAGGGGTGTTTTTGAAAGAAACCAGGGACCTAAAACATAATTTCGTATAAAAACACGAGGGCTGCGGCGTAAAAACAACTTTCAGGACGGCGGGCACTATTTTTCAAAAACGCAGGGGCTAAACTGAAAGAAAAAGGACTTGGTTGTAAAAACTTTTGAACTGCGTTGGACCGCGGGTTGATTTTTGAAAAACAGAGGGGCTCTTTTGCAAAAACTCCACGGCAACGGCTGGTCGCTGACATGGGCTGACGTCATGGCTTACTGTGCCGTGGACCGGCCGTAGACCGCGGTCCACGGGTCCACGGTGAACCGGACCGGGTTTAAAACGGGTTTAGATCTGGGCCGTCGGTTTTGGATCGAGCGGCTGGGATAAGATCTAGCGCTCGGCTCGCCGGGGACGACGGCTCGCGGCAGCGCGCGGCAGCGACCTCGCCGGAGTAAGCTCGGCTGGGGGCTACGGGGCTCCAAATCTCGCCGCGAGAGGTCCTAGAGAGAGAGGAGACGACGTGGAACTCGATTTGGGGGTTGTGGACGAGGTTTGAGCAGTGACGGCGGCTGGCGACGCACGACGGCGGAGAAGAAACTCCGGCGAGCTCGCACGCGTGCTGCAGGGCGAGAGGGAGGGGGGTTTTGAGCTCGGCGCGTTGCTTACCCCGCGGTGAAGCTTCTGAGCAAGCTCTTGGCGACTAGGCGGCGGCGAGACGAGGGCTAGGCGACGGCGGCGGCTCGGATGTGGCGGCGCTAGGGTTTGAGCGCGAGCTCGGGGCACGAAGGACAAAGGGGTCGGGCAGCGGCTTAAATAGGGGCTCCGGGGTTCCTTGGCGTGCGCGCCAAGCCGGAGAGTCCCGGTGCAGCACGGCGGCGACGGCGTGGAAGAGTTCGGCGCGGCTACGGCTGGAGGAGGAAGACGCGGCTGACGGGTGGGCCCGAGCGGTCAGCGACTGCGGGAGAAGAGAAGAGCGCCGACAGGTGGGCCCGGCATGTCAGTGGCAGAAAGAGGGAGAGCGCGGGCTGGGCCGCGGCTTGCTGGGCTGGCTCTGCTGCGCCGCGCGAGAGAAGGAAAAAGGGAGAAAGAGATGGGCCGCGCAGGGAGGTGGGCCGCGGAAAAAGAAAAAGAAAGGGGAAGGAGTGGGCCGCTGGGCTGAAAAGAGAGAGGAAAAAGAGAGAAAAAGAAAAGGTTTTTCTTTTATTCAAACACTCATTTGAATTCAAATTCAAATTTGAATTCAACAATCAAAAATAAATGCACCAGCATGAATGCAACCATAATGTTTCTATTCCCTATATTTGCTTTTAATTATTCAAAAATTTTATTTTCCTACATTAATTATGAGCACTTGAATATAAAAAGCCAATTAATTACTAATTTTTAAAAAGGGCATTTTTAGGGTGTTACAGAAGTTGTGTCGACCAACTGATCCAATGCAAAGTGCATAAAATCTTCTTTCCAACAAGTCCTCATTTGCCCAAAACGCATTCCAATTGAGGGAGTTATGTCCGTTTTACTCCGGCGTTGCAATCTGCCCCGTGCAGAATGATTTCAGCACATTAGACTCCGATGTTTGTGACATAGCTCCTCCTATGGATCTTCAATTTCATCAAACATTCAACTTTGGGCTTTGCGGGAGGCAACCCGGTCTTGGCTCATTGCTTACGATCATTGAGAGTGTCTTGTTATCCCTAAAAAAATCATATTCTGGCCCCTTGGGTAATGGCTTCATCTCTACGTTGGGTGCTTCAAGTTTGTGACATCTCTGATGTCAAAGTTTTAAAAGTACACTTAAAACAAGTGCAAAAAGGGAAATAAGGGTGTTAGGATTCAAAAATTCATCAAAATTCAAATTGAAATTCAAAAACAAAGGTTGTTTAACACCCAACTGAAATCTCAAGAATTTTGTACTAAACTTGAAAATCTCCAAAAATAAAAGTTGTTTGTCATCACAAATAAGGCCTAGTCACTGATTGGAACTTTTGAAAATTTTGCAGTTTAGTCCCTCAAAAACTTGAAAAACTGCTCTGAACACCTTTTTGAATTTGGGTTGTTTGAGCTCGAAAAATTTGAAATTTTGGGTTCACCCCAAAAAGAAAGTTGTGTCCCACCTCCCAAACTCCAACTTTTGTTTTTACACTTTTTCATGTTCAGTTCAAATTTTTGGAGAAAATTCAAAAGGGGCACAGGAGCTCCACGGGCGCCCAACAGTCGCCTTGGCGCGCCACTGCTCCGGCCGGGAGCCGGCCGCCACGTGGCCGGCGAGCGGCGGAGGCCGCGCCGAGCTGGCCAAGCCACGGCGTCGGGTGGCTCTTGTCCTCGAGCGTTTGTCCAAGCCCTCCGTGCCGTCACATCGCCGCTCGACCGCTCGCTTTGCCTCGCGCCGCGCGAACGCCATCATGGCGGGCGGAGCGCCGCCGTAGCCGTCGCCGTGCTCGCGTGCAGAGTCGCGCGATTCTCCTCCCGCTACGCTCCAAGAAGCTTTGCAGAGGATCCCCCAGCGCCCCGCCACGATCTCCTTCACCCAACCCGCGCTTGCGCCGCTGCCCGAGCCGTCAGCGCCATCAATGGCGACCTCGACAGCCCGAGCGCGCGTGCGCACGCTCCCGAGGCACCTCGGTGCTCGCAAGCGCACCCAAACCCTTCCCTGAGCACCCTCATTCCTTCCCTCAGCCAGCGCCCAGTCCTTCTCCCTCTCACTGCGTTCACTCCCATCGTCTTCCACGTCGGGACGCTCCGAGCAGAGCTCGAGCTTCCTCGCCGCGAACCCAAATCGACCGCGAACCCCTCCACTTTTTCCCAATCCCTCGCTCGTGAAGCTCGCTCACTCACCCCGCTAGCCGCTCGAGCACTCCCCAGCTCGAATCGAGCCTCACTCGCCGCGAATCGAGGCTTTTCCCCACTGCTCGGCCATTAACACCGCAAACACCACCTCCACGTCGAGCCCCATACCCCGGCCATCCCCGTCGCAGACGAACCCCACGACGAGCTCCACCATCGTCCAGTGAAGCTCACGCGCCCCTCCGCGCATCGTCTCGACCACCGCAGGCCGCTAGCAACGTCGCCGGAGCCAACCGTGCCGCCACTCAACGTCGACGAGCCGCGCCGCTTCAGCTCCGACCACGAGACCTACCTCAACCGACTCGGGGTGAGCTCCTCTCCATTTCCCCCAACTTTCCCCGAGCCAACTCGTCGTCGTTTCGCCGGCGTAGCAACGCCGACGAGCCGTGGACCTGTTTGCGTTCCCCTTTTTAGTTCTAGGGTCCTCTGCGCAAAAAGCAGAGACTTGTTTGAAAGGTTTTAAAAGTTCTAGGGCCTCCAGCGTAAAAAGATTCTTAAACCTAGATCTATTTTTCCCGAATCTTGTAAAATCCGCTAAAAATCGTACAAAAATCAGAAAAATGCACAAAAATACTCCCTGGACTTGTGAGATTGTAAACTCCAATCTTATTTAAGCATGTATGTACTTTTGGTGAACCATTTTTGAATTAAAATTCAAACTGTAAATTTAGAAACTTGTGCACCATTTCAAATCCAGAGCTCCGCTAGGTCTGAGCTTTGGATATGTTGTTTGCAGTGACCTTGAACACCTTGTGTCCAAAGGGGACCTAAAAATATGGACTGTAGCTTCAGTGATGAATTAATTTGTGATTTCTGTCTTTTGCAGTCCTGAAATTATTAAAAATAATCTGTGCAGCTAAAAATCACCATTTTTCTCCAGAGGCCTAAACACTTGTTAGCACATCTGTTAAAAATGCCAAACTTAATTTTTTCTCTGTTTAAACTAGCAAATAAATAGATATGTGTTTTCGGATAGAAATTTATTGAGGACTGTCCATGGGTTATTTTGAGCCAGCACTTGGCCAGAGCCCTCCTTGCACTCATGACTAGCTCTGGTAGGAAAATTTCCTGATTTGGATGTATTTTAGATTTTATATGAATTTATTTTATTTCTGCAGGCAGCAGTTTGAACTATTTTTAATAAATTCTGTGTAGCTCAGATTTAGCTAAATTTTGGAGTGAGCCTAAATCTTATACTCCAGTAGCTGTCATAAAGTTTGTAGATAAAAAGAATGAACAGAAACTGAGAAACAAAAATGAGAAGAAATTAAGGTGGAATTGAATTATATAAGAGAATAGACCTTTTTGATAATTAGTTAAAATAAAATAACGAAAGCCCAAATTCCAGAACAGCACACAATCTACAAAATAATAAATAGAAATTCTTTTATATATGTACACAATCACCATCAAAGATGAATAAAAATTTTCCACACCCCTCCTTTAATTTTATGAAGGAGAAAGTAGTACTTAAGCATGTCTAGGTGAATATGGCCTTCAAGGCCTTAGTTTTGGAATCACTAGGCAGCCACTATAAAGTTATGCATCTCATGTAGAAGGCGCTATTCCGGACGGCACCTACCATCTCATCCCCCCCGACGGAGAAAGCACCCCGGAGAACGGTGCCGGACAAGGAACAAACGACCCGGAGGCTAACCCCCAGCTAGAGCAAGAAGGCAAGCCCCGGAGCATAACCTAACCTTTAAAGTTTATGCATCTATGAATTCCCTATGCTTGTGCATTTACGTTTTAAGGAGTTGATTGAATACCTTAGCTGCACATTTCTAGTACCTATGACTTGCAACACTAGTATGAAAGGATCGATAGGGCATTGCTTTAGGTCCGTTACAAGTCGAGTGATTTCCTGTCACTCGCGAGACATAGGAGTTGCTTGTCTTTACTTATGTTGGAATCATAAGGATGGACGGGCGGGATGGTAGATGTAGATCTCCCATCCGTGTATGATAATTGATTTAAGGTCGAAACGTGTGGTTGAGTGTGTCAAGTTTTTGAACGTACCACATGCATGCCGATATATGGGAATCGGTAAGCCCGGTACCAGATTGAAGCAGCTAGGGCCGATAGCCATCTCTTCTTGGAAACTTTTGTTTCCCCTGCCCTACACCGTTGGATATATGCGTGAGACTGTGAGTGAAGCAGTAAACCTCTATCCTAAGGAAGGTGGATTCGGATCCGAATTGTGGATCGATGGGAAAGGTTGGGAAGTGCTTGTACCTTTTATAGCAAGCATTATCCGTGTGTGTTGGGTTTCCCCTGGCCAGGTAGCAAAATTTGGTTCGAACTGTCCGCTTCTCGCGGTTAATGAGACTGCTTGACCGCTGTGCTGCATTGAGTAACAAGTGGAACTGTGAAGAATGATGAACTTCTTGTATGAATTAAATTGTTTGCACCACTTGTATGCTTAGAGAGGATGCTAATCTAGAATGGTTAAAACTATTAGAATATGATGCTAAAACCATGAAAGCAAGGATCTACTCTTAGTTGCTTTTTGGCAAAAAACCCACCAGCCAAAAGCCTCTCATGTCTAGATGTCGGTGATGTAGTTTTCACCCGACGGGTAAGCCTTGCTGAGTATTAGCATACTCAGCCTTGCTTGTGGCTTTGATTACAGGTACTGTGATGGATGTGGCAGTCGATGCCATCACTTGGCCTACCCAGGTTCCCCCTGGATGGCACATCGAGTGGGTTCCGTCCTCTGCCGAGGAACGGGAGGAGTAGCACCGTGGCAGGCTTTATCATGGTATTACGTTGTATCGTCGTTAGATTATCTTCCGCTGCAATGAACTACTTTATTTCCGCTGCAAGAATTTGATACTCTGATTTAAATTCAAACTCGGTTTGTAATAACTCTATGATACCCCTTTATGTATGTTCAATTTGTGGAATGTTGTAATCTCTGGAACTCACCTTCGTGTGGGTGTGCTGTTGTTTCGATCGAGAAAAGTACGTGGTTAAATCGGGTTTAATCCGACGACGCTCCAGCTTATTCCGGATTAAGTGCCTGACTACTCGATTAGTGGTCCCGGGGTACTTAACTTGGAATAATTTCGGAGTGGTCCGCCACAAAGTTCTTCATGGTGTAAGTCTCCAAAATCTTTAAATTTCTCTTCTTCCAAACATCCATGTTGCACGTCTAGCTCGTTGCTTCCATTAACTCCTTGTCTTGATCATCATGAGTAGTTTCACACTCCATAGCTTGTCAGAGAAGGTTCCTAAAAGAGTAAAAAATAAAGCAAACGCTCTCTACCTCTTTGTTATTAAGAGGTAGAGATGAAGCACCACAAACATTTTGATGAAAATTAGAGTCATGTTTAATCCCATCAAGCTCGAGAGTTCAATTCTCTTTCCCACATAAAGAATTTCCTTAAGCAACTTTAGGAAAGGCATACCAAGAATTACATCATAATGATTATCTTCAAAAAAACTAGCACAAAAAAGTTGGTTGGAATGTTTTTGCTCATGATAGAAACATTTAGATTTCTAATAACTCCTAAAGGCCTAGTAATTCTACCATCTCTCTTGATCAATTTAACGAATGTAGGAGCAAGATTAGAATTTTCAGCAAAGAGTTTATAATAAATCTTAAATGTCATAACACTACCATGAGCCCCATCATCACATAAAACCTTGTCAATTACTTCTCCATTTATTTTTCAACTTATATGTGCAGTGGGTAATGACATACCTATTTCGTGGTTACTTTCGATTGTGTATTCTTGGGCTATGTTGTTGTCGATCTTCCCTTCTTCTTCAAAGAACTTCCGAATAAACTCTCTGGCCGATTCTTTCTCCAATACGTATCCCGTGTATGGATTTGAGGAGAAGTCCGGTTCTATAGCCTTCGCCTATATCTTTTGGTTTGGATGTTCCAAGGTTCTTCTTTCTTCTCCGAAGTCTTATTTTGTTGAACCTTGAACCAGTGCATCTTCATCTTGAGTCACTTTGGTTGCTCTTCCTTCAACTCCGGGGCATCTTTTCTAAAAATTCCAACAAGCATTGCTGGTTGAGATTCTTGTTCACGGCTTGCCGAATTTCATGTTTCCCAATCTCTTTGCAAGGCCGCCCCTTGCTTATTCGTTGTAGTATTTTGGGCGGCTTCCATGAATGTTTTCTCCATGAGATCTCCTACGCACATTCGAACAAATTACATGCAGTCGGGGGTTAGGGAAAAATAAAAGGCATGCAAGAGTACATCACAGGGGAACCCAAGCCTTGGTCCTTGTGTAGTCAACATGTTGAACCTCTCTCAAGCTTGATCTATCCCCTCATTCTTCCCTTGCTCGAAGGTGATCACCTCTCTCCGAACGCGATGAACCTTGCTCGGTGAGAAGAAATCTCCACAAAATATCCTCATTAACTCGTCCCAATTCCCCCTTGACCTCAAAGGAGACCAATGCATACCATCTTTTTGCTTTATTGGCAAGTGAATATGGGAAAAGAGTCCACTTGAACCAATCCAATGGAACTCCTTCTTGCCGCACCATATTGCACAACATCATGAAGCGCTCGATGTGCCTATACAGGTTGTCCGTTTCTTCTCCTCTAACTGGATTTTCAGCCTCCATCTTGATGATTTCGGTCTAGATCTCATACTTTCCGGCTTCAGGCACCAAATCTGATTTTTGCATGGAGAAGTCCTCCTGTCACGGTCTTGCATAATCCATTACCATCAAACTTAGTAAGAGGCGTTTATATCTAATCATTTTCACAAGTTCTGGTGAAGTATTGATTTCAGGAGACCGCACTTGCAAATGGAGAGAAATCCCACTCAAAGGCCCAAAAAGGTGATGGCTACGACCACAACCAAAAGAAGCTCCTCGTCGTCTATTTTCCAATGCATCAAAGAACACCTCAATCGGATTGTGGATGAAGGAGATATTTTTGTTTTGGTGCAAGCCTGTTGGTAGAATCCAAACCAGACCCACTATCCTCGTCATAGCTTGATAATGAAGCCAATCCATAAGGATCTAGCATCAAGATGTGCTCATCACTTCTAACAAGTCCTGACGATAGCCATGGGCCTACAGCTCAGAAGAAAACTAATGCGACTTCGGTCATTGTAGGTAGAGTTGATGAAGGAAGCCCACAAGAGAGCTACCGGCCAAAGCTGGGCCTGGCTGGCCCATAGGGCCCAACCGGTCCCCCACCGCCACAACTTCGGCCCGACCTTCTAGGAGGTGGTTTTATGTCGGTTCAATAGGTCGGTAACACTTACGACACGGACATTGGAGCCCTGAAACCGACCTTAGACCCCTATATAAGCGGGGGTACCCCCTGTACAGATCATTTGGATCATTTGGATCAAGTCAGAGACACATGGAGAAGGGATATAGAGGGGAACACCAAAATATCATTAAAAGATGATTAGCAAGAGATTAGAGGAAGATCCATTGGACTCTTCCTCGTACTTGTGATCTGTTGGCGGTCGATTTCATAGACTTTTACCGCCAACATTACCCAGGATTGCATAGGATCAACACTAAAATGATACTAAAATTGGTTAATTCTAACAAATTGCAGAAGTTTTCCATGAGTTGTGAATGCATGGACGAACAGGTGAAAAATGAGGGAAATTGGAGTAGAACCCCGACTGGCCAGCCATGGCTAGGCCGGCCGGCTAGCTCCTGACCACCTGGCCTCCCCCAAGCTGGCCAACCAACCCTTGAAGCTCGCTACCATGTCATTGATGCGATAGTCCAAAAACACATTCCAAGTTATCCAGAGACATGCATTACAAGTTGGTTTGATCCAATGGTTCACAAGGTTCAACATTGGATTCAAGGGCCCACATGCGGGACTAATTTGGGTGAAACTCCGTTCCTACCAACCTCAAGGCAGAATCTAGACCACACATGAGAAAGGTGGTGCCAGGTGGACGGAATCCTGTGCTAGCCGGCCGGCCTGTTGCTATAGCCCCACGCAATCAGCTTCGCATGGGAGTCACTCCACTTGCATGGCTTAATTAAGCTGGAGAACTGCCTTGAGTGAAAGCCAAGCTTGGAAGGAGGGGATTCGAGGTTTGTCTCAAGTCCTTCTCCATCTTTGTATCCACTCGAGAGGAAATAACACTGAATTCTTATCTTCATTAAGTTTCCTTGTCTTTCTTCAGAATCATCTTCGACCTGTGGGATCCCTTGTTTACGTGAGCACTGTACTACTCATTTGGGGTTTCGTCATAAGCCTTTTGCGTTAGGTGGAGGTCAGTAGCTGATAGCTTAGGTGTGGTGCCTGTGCTTGATAGCTACCTTGGGTTGGGTTCCACGCCATGGTACTATTGTGGTAGGCGGTAGGTGGTGACAACCCTGTCCGTCCTTTGTAGTCCACGTTTGGATGTTTTCATAACAGTAGCTTGCTGAGCCCGGGGGACTCCCATTCTTATCCCAGACTGAGTCCCCCCGCTTTGTGGCGGACCACTCCGAAATTATTCCAAGTTAAGTACCCTTGGACCACTAATCACGTAGTCAGGCACTTAATCCGGAATAAGCTGGAGCGCCGTCGGATTAAACCCGATGAAACCACGTACTTAACTAGATCGTAACAGCAGCAGGCCCACACGAAGGTGAGTTCCAGAGATTACAACATCCCACAAATTAAGTTACACACATAGATAAGGTAGTTATTACAAACCGAGATCAATTTAAAAACAGAGTACAAGTCTTGCAGCGGAATTTAAAGTTCAACATAACTGAAATTAGAGTTCATTGCAGCGGAAGTAAAGTAATCTAACGACGGAACAAGTAACTCCGTGATGAAGCCTGCCACGAAGCTACTCCTCCCGATCCTCGCCAGAGGACGGGACCCATTCGATGTGCCAGCCAGGTGGAACCTGGGCAGGCCAAGTCATAGCATCCACATCCAGAATGATACCTGTAAAAATATGCCACAAGCAAGGCTGAGTATACTAATACTCAGCAAGGCTTACCCGTCGGGTGAAAACTACATCACCGACATCTAGACAATGAAAGGCTTTTGGCTGGTGGGTTTGTTTGCCAAAAAGCAACTAAAGGTAGATCCTTGCTTTCAAGTTTTAGCTTCACATTCTAGTAAAGTTATCCATTCTAGATTAGCATCCTCTCTAAGCATACAAGTGGTGCAATACAAATTAATTCATCGAACAAGTTTATCAATCTCAAACTTTCACTTCTTACTCAATGTAGCCAAGGTGTCAAGCAGTCTCATTAACCGCGAGAAGCGGACAGTTCGAACCGGATTTGTGCTACCTGGCCAGGGGAAACCCAACACACACGGATACTCTGCTTGCGATAAAAGGTACAAGCATTTCCCAACCTTTCCCATCGATCCACAATTCGGAACCGGGTCCACTTCCTTAGGATAAAGGTTTACTGCTTCACTCACAGCATCACGCATATATCCACAAGTGTACGGCAGGGGAAAACAAAGTTTCCAAGGAGAGATGGCTATCGGCCCTAGCTGCTTCAATCTGGTACCGGGCTTACCGGCTCCCATATACCGGCATGCATGTGGTACGTTCAAAAACTTGACACACGCAACCACACGTTTCGACCTTAAATCAATTATCATACACGGACGGGAGATCTACATCTATCATCCCGCCCGTCAATCCTTATGATTCCAACATAAGTAAGGACAAGCAATTCCTATGTCTCGCGAGTGACAGGAAATCACTCGACTTGTAACGGACCTATAGCAATGATCTACCGATCCTTTCATACTAGTGTAGCAAGTCATAGGTACTAGGAAAATGTTGCAGCTATGGTATTCAATCAACTCCTAGAAACGTAAATGCACAAACATAGAGAATTCAAGTGCACAATTTAGTAAGAGTTAGGTCATGCTCCGGGGCTTGCCTTTTTGCTCGACTCAAAGCTTGGGTTAAGGTAGAGTTAGTTTGACTGGCTTCAGCAGCATTCTCCCATCCTTCTTGTGGTCCTTCTTCGAAATCCGCGACGGGTACGCATGCTCCGGGATCTATACGAGATGCATATGCATAAGATTTACAGCGATTTCAATGTTCCAAATAAAGCACGGGCATTTAAGGCCATAACCACCTAGACCAGCTTAGGCATTTCTATTGTTCTCACAAAAACAAGGTGTAGGTGTAGATAAGGTTTTATTTGACTTCGATGATGATTGTGTACATATATAAAAGAATTCTATTTATTTCTTCACAAATTAGGGTGGCTGTTCTGAATTTTAGATTCTAACCATTTTATTTCAATTAATTAAAGTTCCAAAAAGCAGTTCGACTTTTCAATCCAGCCCCGGAACTTTCCAAACGTTGCTATGAAGGACATTGGAACTATGTGTGGTGGATAAAGGCTCTGAGATATACATATCTCACCAGGGTTGCAAATGACATTTTTAGATACACAACTTTCATTTGAGAAAGTGGTTTGGTTTTATAATTAGAAATTACTTTCCCAAAGATAGGTGTTTCGAAAACAGGAAAAGAACTACAACAACTTTTTCATAGACGTTTGTGATGTGCACTACTCTTAGTTATAATTTTAAATTAAAACCTTGCCTTCAGAAGGTCATTAATATCTTTAGTTGGAATTATTTCATGTGTTGACTTCATATGAGCCATTAGTCCTTTCAGACCTTTAGGGACATAGAAGCGTTACTTAATTTGCCGTACAATCCTGACTTCTTTTTAGGAGATTTTTATGCGTCGTCTCGAGAGTATGTGTTTAGAGTTTTGCCGTGCAACTTGTAAGAGAAGATGTTTAGATTGTACTAGAAAAGTTTTTGTAGGGTTCAAATTTCAAAAAACCAATGCACGAGTACAAACTTAACAATCCTCATGTGTAATTCTCATTCCCACTAGTGATTTTAGTTTTAGGGTTTAGTGCCTTAGTTTGTTTAATCACTCTTATTTATACGCTTTAAACACCAGGGGTGTTACAGCCTACCCCCCTTAAAAAGAATCTCGTCCCGAGATTCGCACAGGGAGGAAAGGTGGACATTTCCTTAGAAGGAAGAGGTGTTAGTCAAAGGAACACAGATACAATGCACCCAAGTTCTTACGGGTTTACTGCTCGGAGATGACAACTGCTTCCAGCTCTCCGATACAAGCTCAACGTCGCTCGTGTGGGAGCGGGCGATGAATGTAGATATGGAAAGCTAAGAGCATCAAGATCTGGCATACAAGACAAAAGTAATACACCACTATTGTCCAGTGAACTCCAGGGCCAATCGGGGGAAAGAAGGGGCAAGCCATAGATGGTGTCGAAAAGTCGAATCCCTCCTTGTTCGTCGACTTAATTCTTGCGGAATCCTCCGGTGACTTCTGCGCGAACTCCTCCTTCGATGAAGTTGGTGCTGTGGATCTTGGTTAAACGTCAAGGTAGGTTGCCGAGAGGGGAACTTCTTCGTGGCTTTACGAAAAGGTGGAGGCAGAGTTTGCTTGTCCAAGAATGGAGGACACGGAGGGGAATGGGCAGCTTGGGCACCGTGGAGGTCGCCGAAGAGAGGCGAGAGCGGTGGAGTGGTGTGACTTAAGTGGAGCACCATGGAGTGATGGCAGCCATTGGGGAGGCTGCATTTATCGACAGTCGGAGCGGAGCAGCGATAGTGGTGTGTCGCCAGCAGGAGGTAGGGCCGGCAATGAGATTCCCTGGGTGACGGAACGGTGGTACGACGGCAACTGGGGTAGTGTTGACCAGCCGCGGTAGGGAAAAACGACGAAGGTGATAGTGGATGGTGAACGGGGCAGAGCACACGACGCACGGATACAGAGGGGGTCAAACTGGCCCTTGAGACCCTGCGGTGATGGTGGGAGAAACAGTAGGCAAAGGTGATCTTTGAGACTGTAGATAGTCACGGGCAAGATGCTTAACCAATCGTAGGTCCTAAGTACAAACGATTTACCTACTTTTATATTAACAGGAACAAGGAATGAACTCTTTAGCATTCTCCTAAGAGAAAAGGGATGGTTAACGATCAACGAGGTTATGAGATGGCAAGAGTGCTCAATAGATTTTGTTTAAAATCTAGCCCACACTATACTAAACGATCATGGCATGACGTTACACGGGGTTGCAGCCCAATTTCTAAGACGAGCTAAAAGAACAACACGGATGGCTAATAAAAGATCTACTTATGGCAAGGAGGGAATACATCTAGAAAAGGTGGTGTGATATCGAAATTTTTTTTTTTTTTTGGGAACTCTTGCTCAAATTTTTATCTTAATTGCCAAATTGCCAAACTTACGCACTTCACCATGGTAGACATGGCATGTTCATGATGAGGTGCACATGATATGATACACATGCACATGAGCGTATGGTGCATATGCTTATGCGAGTATGACGTACATGCCGTGATGCAAGTTAGTAGACCTCACACCACATAATTAAAATCATCATTGCGGGACAATTTGGGAGAGTAAGGAAGTATCGATTTGGGTTGTCAATAAAGGTCTTTGTGGGTCATATTCCCACATACCAAGATACCAGTGTGCTCCAAGCGACTCAAGCGTGTGGCTGCAGCGCACACACGAGGTCCTAGGTTCCATCACGGCACCATGGTTAGGGAATACAATACCACAATAAATTCAGAGGGGACAACCCAATTGACACCAGGAGGGAGAAGCATTCATGGGTTAGATGCACATGTGGTTAGGTACCAAAAGATTTTTCATGGTGCAAATGACATGTTAATGGTATGCAATGCCCATGCACATGAATTACTCGGAATGATTCCATTGCATGAAGAAGGTACGGGTAACCTTTATGCATACAAATGTGACCTTGACCCAATTTACATCTTGTTCTCATTTATTTTTATTTTCTTGAGCAAGAATAAAACAAGGATTCAAGGATCAAGAAATCAAGGTAGTTGAGTATAGGGAACCAAAAGTAGAGAGCGGCGGGTGATCAAAATCACGCGGCATGTGAGAGTTAGCGATAATAATTTGATCAAGATGTGAGAGTTGAGGTGTAAGGAACCGAGCAATAAGGGAGGTCAAGGGTTCGGATCCTAACACATCATGTAATAGGACATTGTTATACTTGACACCCCTACATTTACAATATTGGTTCAAGTCATTGCATATCCATATACTCCTCTCTAAGTTCAAGGTTCTTGATCCACCCTTAACTAACTTATTATTTTAATGATTACGCCTAAGGAGGAAGCACGTGCTGATCCTAAGTCATTACATTCTCCCATTTCATAAGTGGATCAAACGTCTAAAAGGGATAGGACAAAGAGAATAGATTAAAGTAGTCCATATTGCCTTGCGTTGGGTCAGGTGTCTTATAGTAGCGTAGATGTGGAGGATATTAGAGATTAAAATTAAAGAAGAATTACTCTGGACAGATTGTGTTTCCGTAGAAGAGAAGTCATAGCTCCTAGCTCCAGCATCCCAAAATCTCTCGTCCTTGGCCAGGTAGTAGGAATTTGGTAGTCTACACATTGGTTTGCCTCTCAGACGCTGATCTAGTGGTTAAGTTTGGTCAAAACTTTCAATCTAGGCTTCTCGGTTTAGATGGATTTTCAGCACACCAAACTTTATAATTCCGCCTATAACTCTAGTTTCCTTATTCCCTTGGGGCTGAACTTTTGTGAGTATTCCATCTAAATTTTCTAATCGGCTTTGATAACCATCATTTAGTCTAGACATAGCATCTTCCTGGGAAAGTTTCTGACATAAATCCCACTGGTAGGTTATGAACGAATAATGGGAGTCTAATATTTCTAGCTGCAACCTTAAGTTTCTAAGGTCCAGTTTTTAGTAACTCAAAACTCCAAAACATGCAACTTTCGAGCTTTACTAGTTGTGCCGAAACTACTCTTGTTTAGCACCTGGCCAAAGCTTTGTCGTGGGCTATAGTCTCTTTGCTGCCCAAAGGCACACAGTAAACAAGCTGGGTCCGGCAGTGAATACATACGGCTGTTTTCAGAATATAAATATTTCGGTCACTCCTATGTTATTTCTGTTGCTTTGTTTTAATATTAGTTTATTCCAACAAGTCTCCCAAATCACTCAACACACATGCTGATATAATGCAAGGTGTGAGATGCAGTCGTCTTCCGAGCATATATACAACGCAGCAGGCGGTTTGTCTCTGACTAAACAAACTGAAATTGCACCAATCATGATTTGTTCGTCGGTTTCCAAAGTGTGGCAGCAGGAGGTAGTCAGACTTCAGAATAACTTTCCCACTGATATTTTATAGTTAGACCTTGTACTTGGAATTCGGCATGAAGGAGACAAAACAAGGCAGATTTTGGACAGTAAGTAAAATATTCATGGCCAACAATTTAATACCCCAAAATTTCCCAAACTTCACCAGATTGTTCCTAACATATTTGTACACAATTTTACTGTTCAGCATTTCTTCAATTTTGAGGTTAAGACGGTGCAGAAATTCAAATTCTTAATTACTGTCCCCAGAATTTTCAGCAAGGCCGGAAGTCGGTATTCGGTATTTTGAGTTTTACTTGTCCAAAAGTCTTGCATTCCTTAACTTAATTGTAGCTTACTTAAGTGTTTAAAATTTAGGGATGCCACAGCAGAGCTAGCTACAAGTGAGGCGGCAGCAATATAAACATCCAATCTAAAGTGAGATTCGACATATATTTAAAGAAAGTAATCAGATTATGGGCAGAGTAGGAAAAATTTCATATCCTAACCTATAAGCCCAACCATTACTCAACTTGAGCATAATACAGTTCAGATAACTTCCAATAACTTTTTAGTTCAACACAAAAACAGAACAATTGATCTAGGTGGCGCAAAACCCTAATCCTTTAATTAACTCTCTGCTGAAATTCCAGCAGACAGGAAGTTGGTATTTTGAGCATAACTTTCATTTGGCTGAACCAATTTTGTGGAAATTTTGACAGCATAAACTAGACAAAATTTGTGACAACTTTCGTTTTTAAGCCTCTAGCAGAAACTGCTGTTAAGAGGGTGCAAAAACCCCATTTTCTAACCTGTTGTTCCCAGAAATTCCCGCAGACAGGGGGTCACTATTTTGAACATAACTCTTGATCTACTGAACCAAATTTGTTGAAATTTCTACAGCACAAACTAGATAACATCTATGATATCTTTCATGTTGAACACTTTTTCATTTGACAGAGTTTTCAGTTTCGAAATAAGGGTGCAAACAAACTGTTCTCAGCAGGATTTTGAGTTGTGATTTCAATTTCTTTGACGGCGGTTCGATTTGGTCAAGGGTTGAGATTTGATATTAATTCAGTGAGATGCAAAGCATGAGCGGCCTATTCGTTCTCACCAACACACATGCCAATAAACTTTTGGCTTACGAAGTTAGTGCCGGTGGCTAGGCAATATTCGTCTCTCGCTATATTATCTAGTCGAATTTCTCTAACCGTTCAACATACGGGTTCGCGGTTAGTGTACCTGCAGAAAATTTCATCCCAGAGCATATATAATCAACCTTTCGTGCCAGCACTCACGAAAGCGTCTCCATTCATTACCACCCACTATAGAGGTGGCACCCGAACATTTAACATTGAACGGGCAATGTTCATATGTCACCGAGGCAACATATTGACAGTTTCATACGCTATTGAAATAGCGTATTGACTTTGTGCCGCCATCATATTTGCATATGATGCCGTGGTACGCTACAGCAATCGCCGTACCTTGCGCCCACCATCCTATTCTATTTTCATACGCCATCACAGCGTATTGACTATGTGCCGCCACTATATTTTCATATAGTGCCGTGGTACGTTACAGCAATCGCCGTACCTTGCGCCCACCATTGCGGAAAGTAAATGACAGAATGAAATGTGCTGGAAGTCAGTATAATATACTATTTGCCACCTATCATATCGTGATTCCTTAACCCACATAGGCTTCATGCTCTAAGTAACCTCCTTAACGATCCTATAATACCCTTCCTTTGCAAGGCGCATCGGAAGTACGAATTGGCAAGTTTTATTCAAAAATCGTTGTTTAATGGTTTGTTGCTCTCTCCGGGCTGCTGCTTCGGCTCTGATACCAGCTGTGGCGGACCACTCCGAAATTATTCCAAGTTAAGTACCCTTGGACCACTAATCACGTAGTCAGGCACTTAATCCGGAATAAGCTGGAGCGCCGTCGGATTAAACCCGATGAAACCACGTACTTAACTAGATCGTAACAGCAGCAGGCCCACACGAAGGTGAGTTCCAGAGATTACAACATCCCACAAATTAAGTTACACACATAGATAAGGTAGTTATTACAAACCGAGATCAATTTAAAAACAGAGTACAAGTCTTGCAGCGGAATTTAAAGTTCAACATAACTGAAATTAGAGTTCATTGCAGCGGAAGTAAAGTAATCTAACGACGGAACAAGTAACTCCGTGATGAAGCCTGCCACGAAGCTACTCCTCCCGATCCTCGCCAGAGGACGGGACCCATTCGATGTGCCAGCCAGGTGGAACCTGGGCAGGCCAAGTCATAGCATCCACATCCAGAATGATACCTGTAAAAATATGCCACAAGCAAGGCTGAGTATACTAATACTCAGCAAGGCTTACCCGTCGGGTGAAAACTACATCACCGACATCTAGACAATGAAAGGCTTTTGGCTGGTGGGTTTGTTTGCCAAAAAGCAACTAAAGGTAGATCCTTGCTTTCAAGTTTTAGCTTCACATTCTAGTAAAGTTATCCATTCTAGATTAGCATCCTCTCTAAGCATACAAGTGGTGCAATACAAATTAATTCATCGAACAAGTTTATCAATCTCAAACTTTCACTTCTTACTCAATGTAGCCAAGGTGTCAAGCAGTCTCATTAACCGCGAGAAGCGGACAGTTCGAACCGGATTTGTGCTACCTGGCCAGGGGAAACCCAACACACACGGATACTCTGCTTGCGATAAAAGGTACAAGCATTTCCCAACCTTTCCCATCGATCCACAATTCGGAACCGGGTCCACTTCCTTAGGATAAAGGTTTACTGCTTCACTCACAGCATCACGCATATATCCACAAGTGTACGGCAGGGGAAAACAAAGTTTCCAAGGAGAGATGGCTATCGGCCCTAGCTGCTTCAATCTGGTACCGGGCTTACCGGCTCCCATATACCGGCATGCATGTGGTACGTTCAAAAACTTGACACACGCAACCACACGTTTCGACCTTAAATCAATTATCATACACGGACGGGAGATCTACATCTATCATCCCGCCCGTCAATCCTTATGATTCCAACATAAGTAAGGACAAGCAATTCCTATGTCTCGCGAGTGACAGGAAATCACTCGACTTGTAACGGACCTATAGCAATGATCTACCGATCCTTTCATACTAGTGTAGCAAGTCATAGGTACTAGGAAAATGTTGCAGCTATGGTATTCAATCAACTCCTAGAAACGTAAATGCACAAACATAGAGAATTCAAGTGCACAATTTAGTAAGAGTTAGGTCATGCTCCGGGGCTTGCCTTTTTGCTCGACTCAAAGCTTGGGTTAAGGTAGAGTTAGTTTGACTGGCTTCAGCAGCATTCTCCCATCCTTCTTGTGGTCCTTCTTCGAAATCCGCGACGGGTACGCATGCTCCGGGATCTATACGAGATGCATATGCATAAGATTTACAGCGATTTCAATGTTCCAAATAAAGCACGGGCATTTAAGGCCATAACCACCTAGACCAGCTTAGGCATTTCTATTGTTCTCACAAAAACAAGGTGTAGGTGTAGATAAGGTTTTATTTGACTTCGATGATGATTGTGTACATATATAAAAGAATTCTATTTATTTCTTCACAAATTAGGGTGGCTGTTCTGAATTTTAGATTCTAACCATTTTATTTCAATTAATTAACCAAAAAGGTTTATTCTTTTATATATTTCAATTTCCACCTAGATTCTTTCTATATTTGTTTCTCCATTTCTGCTTAACATTTTTAGCTATAAACTTTATGACAGCTATTGGAGTATAAGAGCTAAGCTCACTCCAAAATTTAGCTAATTTCGAGCTACACATAATTTATTAAAAATCTATAAACAGCTAGCTGCAGGAAGTGAGTTAAATTCATAATAAATTGAAAATTTATCCATTTCAGGAGATCTTCCTACCAAAGCTAAGCATAAGCATGAGGAGGGCTCTGGCCAAGTGATGGCTCAAAACAACCCTTGGGTAGTCCTCAATATTTTTCTATCCAAAAACACATATTTATTTATTTACCATCCTAAACAGAGCAAAAATTAAGTTTTTCATTTTTAACATGTGTGCTAACAAGTTTTAAGTTCTCAGGAGCAAAATGGTGATTTTTCGCTACACAGTTTATTTTTAGTGATTTCTTTACTGCAAAAAGTCAGAAAACACAATTTAATTCATATCTGGAGCTACACACCATATTTTTGGGTCTCCTTTGGACACAAGCTGTCCAAAGCCACTATACACAACATATCCAAAGATCACTTTCATAGCTGCTGTAGTTTAGGAATTATGCACAAAAGTTCATTTTCAAAGTTTGATTTTTAGAGCCTGAACCAAGCAATAAAAGCATATACATGCTGTGTAGGGAATGAAATATACATCACCAGGAGTACAAAGAATTTTGGTTTGTATTTTTATGATTTTTCTACGATTTTATATCGAATTTACAAGTTCACTGCAGGAACCCTAGATCTGCAGTTCGACTTTTCAATCCAGCCCCCGGAACTTTTCAAAACGTCACAGCTAAGCCCCTGGAATCTTACATTGGGAACCCTGCAGAAGGAAGAAGATGAAGAGAGGCCCTTGGCCGGCCATTGACGGCGAATCCCCACCGTCGGCGAGGTCTTGGCGAGGGGGAAGGGCATGGGGAGCATCACCGCGACGAGGGCTATCCATTCCCCACCTTGGACCGGGGGATTGGAGGCCGGGAAGGGGGCGACGGCGAGCAGGGGCGGCAGCAGCCATTGATGGCCATGGCGGCAGCTCTGCAGGCCGGGGGAGGTGCTGCTGGGCGGCTGGATTCGTTGGAGAGGTGGAGGAGAAGGTTTGGGGCGGCGCGGTGGAGGCCGTGGGGCAGCAGGGCAGCGGGGTCGCGCTCGAGCAGAGCTCCATGGCAGCAATGGAGGGGCAGCAGCTCTGTAGATGAAAATGGCTAGGGTTTGACAGTGGGGAGCTCAAATAGGCGACGACCGGAAGGGGTAGAGAGGGGATTTCGCGTGGGGAAGGGAGGAGCTGGCGCCAGGGACTCGTGGCGCCTCCTCCAGCGCTGCCCAGTGCATGGAGGCAACGTGCAGGAAGGAGATGGCGTGAGGAGGAAGAAGGGGCTGACAGGTGGGGCCGGGCTGTAAGAGAGAGAAAATAAATTTTCCATTTAAAAGTTTTGCTCTAAAAGAAATAGCTCCCGAGGTCCAAAAATTATGAATAAATACATTTTGGAAACCTTAGAACATTTGTGTTACAATGGAGGTTTGAAAAGTTGCAAAACATTCTTGGTTTAACTGCAGTTTTAAATTCAAAAAGACTTGAATTTGAATTTGGTATGAATTTTTGGCCCTAGCAATTCAACTCCAAAAATAGGGGGGAAAAGATGTAAATTCAACATTTGGGATCTAGTCTTTTATAAGATTTTTACCCATCATAGTTATATTAGAGAATTTGGGTTTTCTTTACAAGTCAATTTTTAACCCAAATTCAATATTCCATAATTCGAATTGCTTCCAAGGACATTCGAACAAGGTAGAAAAGAGGAGGTGTTTTATTTGCATACTAATCCACTTTTGTAAGACCAAAAATTCAAGTCTTAAATAACTTCCTCATTTGGTAGTGTTAGTCCAAGTTTTCTCTCTTTTTCAACAGGTGGGTAAAATCATAAATTCCTTCCCAATTCCTTTTATCAATTATTTTATTTCACCGCTTCCGCCTTTATTAAACCCTTCTATAGTGTCACTAAACATCATAGGTATGATACTCAAAGAGAGTTTTCAATTTAAAGTCCTACCCCCTTTTATTTTGGGAGTAAAATCTTATTTTAACTTATAGTTAAAACATGAACACATACATGGAGGTTAAAAGCTTATTTATTTTATATGCTCAACTTTAATTATGTCATCGACAACTTAACATATACTAAAATATTAATTAATTTACATCCTTTGTAATTTTATGAAAGCTCATGTTGGGAACAAAACTTTATTTTATTACTAACACCACAAGATTGCCACATGTAGGCCATGATTAGAACTACAAGCTTTATTAGTCCAAGTGTTTAACCCTAACATTAAATCCTTAACAATTATTTTACTAAGAACATTAGGAGCACTCTAAATATTATTTTATTTATAGCCCGAAGTGTGCTCCCTTAAAAAGGGTGTGTGGCCGTGTGTTTTTCATCTCATGGTTAAATTGGTCTTTTCAAACTTGATTTCCTATGTGTGGTGGATAAAGGCTCTGAGATATACATATCTCACCAGGGTTGCAAATGACATTTTTAGATACACAACTTTCATTTGAGAAAGTGGTTTGGTTTTATAATTAGAAATTACTTTCCCAAAGATAGGTGTTTCGAAACAGGAAAAGAACTACAACCTTTCATAGACGTTTGTGATGTGCACTACTCTTAGTTATAATTTTAAATTAAAACCTTGCCTTCAGAAGGTCATTAATATCTTTAGTTGGAATTATTTCATGTGTTGACTTCATATGAGCCATTAGTCCTTTCAGACCTTTAGGGACATAGAAGCGTTACTTAATTTGCCGTACAATCCTGACTTCTTTTTAGGAGATTTTTATGCGTCGTCTCGAGAGTATGTGTTTAGAGTTTTGCCGTGCAACTTGTAAGAGAAGATGTTTAGATTGTACTAGAAAAGTTTTTGTAGGGTTCAAATTTCAAAAAACCAATGCACGAGTACAAACTTAACAATCCTCATGTGTAATTCTCATTCCCACTAGTGATTTTAGTTTTAGGGTTTAGTGCCTTAGTTTGTTTAATCACTCTTATTTATACGCTTTAAACACCAGGGGTGTTACAGCCTACCCCCCTTAAAAAGAATCTCGTCCCGAGATTCGCACAGGGAGGAAAGGTGGACATTTCCTTAGAAGGAAGAGGTGTTAGTCAAAGGAACACAGATACAATGCACCCAAGTTCTTACGGGTTTACTGCTCGGAGATGACAACTGCTTCCAGCTCTCCGATACAAGCTCAACGTCGCTCGTGTGGGAGCGGGCGATGAATGTAGATATGGAAAGCTAAGAGCATCAAGATCTGGCATACAAGACAAAAGTAATACACCACTATTGTCCAGTGAACTCCAGGGCCAATCGGGGGAAAGAAGGGGCAAGCCATAGATGGTGTCGAAAAGTCGAATCCCTCCTTGTTCGTCGACTTAATTCTTGCGGAATCCTCCGGTGACTTCTGCGCGAACTCCTCCTTCGATGAAGTTGGTGCTGTGGATCTTGGTTAAACGTCAAGGTAGGTTGCCGAGAGGGGAACTTCTTCGTGGCTTTACGAAAAGGTGGAGGCAGAGTTTGCTTGTCCAAGAATGGAGGACACGGAGGGGAATGGGCAGCTTGGGCACCGTGGAGGTCGCCGAAGAGAGGCGAGAGCGGTGGAGTGGTGTGACTTAAGTGGAGCACCATGGAGTGATGGCAGCCATTGGGGAGGCTGCATTTATCGACAGTCGGAGCGGAGCAGCGATAGTGGTGTGTCGCCAGCAGGAGGTAGGGCCGGCAATGAGATTCCCTGGGTGACGGAACGGTGGTACGACGGCAACTGGGGTAGTGTTGACCAGCCGCGGTAGGGAAAAACGACGAAGGTGATAGTGGATGGTGAACGGGGCAGAGCACACGACGCACGGATACAGAGGGGGTCAAACTGGCCCTTGAGACCCTGCGGTGATGGTGGGAGAAACAGTAGGCAAAGGTGATCTTTGAGACTGTAGATAGTCACGGGCAAGATGCTTAACCAATCGTAGGTCCTAAGTACAAACGATTTACCTACTTTTATATTAACAGGAACAAGGAATGAACTCTTTAGCATTCTCCTAAGAGAAAAGGGATGGTTAACGATCAACGAGGTTATGAGATGGCAAGAGTGCTCAATAGATTTTGTTTAAAATCTAGCCCACACTATACTAAACGATCATGGCATGACGTTACACGGGGTTGCAGCCCAATTTCTAAGACGAGCTAAAAGAACAACACGGATGGCTAATAAAAGATCTACTTATGGCAAGGAGGGAATACATCTAGAAAAGGTGGTGTGATATCGAAATTTTTTTTTTTTTGGGAACTCTTGCTCAAATTTTTATCTTAATTGCCAAATTGCCAAACTTACGCACTTCACCATGGTAGACATGGCATGTTCATGATGAGGTGCACATGATATGATACACATGCACATGAGCGTATGGTGCATATGCTTATGCGAGTATGACGTACATGCCGTGATGCAAGTTAGTAGACCTCACACCACATAATTAAAATCATCATTGCGGGACAATTTGGGAGAGTAAGGAAGTATCGATTTGGGTTGTCAATAAAGGTCTTTGTGGGTCATATTCCCACATACCAAGATACCAGTGTGCTCCAAGCGACTCAAGCGTGTGGCTGCAGCGCACACACGAGGTCCTAGGTTCCATCACGGCACCATGGTTAGGGAATACAATACCACAATAAATTCAGAGGGGACAACCCAATTGACACCAGGAGGGAGAAGCATTCATGGGTTAGATGCACATGTGGTTAGGTACCAAAAGATTTTTCATGGTGCAAATGACATGTTAATGGTATGCAATGCCCATGCACATGAATTACTCGGAATGATTCCATTGCATGAAGAAGGTACGGGTAACCTTTATGCATACAAATGTGACCTTGACCCAATTTACATCTTGTTCTCATTTATTTTTATTTTCTTGAGCAAGAATAAAACAAGGATTCAAGGATCAAGAAATCAAGGTAGTTGAGTATAGGGAACCAAAAGTAGAGAGCGGCGGGTGATCAAAATCACGCGGCATGTGAGAGTTAGCGATAATAATTTGATCAAGATGTGAGAGTTGAGGTGTAAGGAACCGAGCAATAAGGGAGGTCAAGGGTTCGGATCCTAACACATCATGTAATAGGACATTGTTATACTTGACACCCCTACATTTACAATATTGGTTCAAGTCATTGCATATCCATATACTCCTCTCTAAGTTCAAGGTTCTTGATCCACCCTTAACTAACTTATTATTTTAATGATTACGCCTAAGGAGGAAGCACGTGCTGATCCTAAGTCATTACATTCTCCCATTTCATAAGTGGATCAAACGTCTAAAAGGGATAGGACAAAGAGAATAGATTAAAGTAGTCCATATTGCCTTGCGTTGGGTCAGGTGTCTTATAGTAGCGTAGATGTGGAGGATATTAGAGATTAAAATTAAAGAAGAATTACTCTGGACAGATTGTGTTTCCGTAGAAGAGAAGTCATAGCTCCTAGCTCCAGCATCCCAAAATCTCTCGTCCTTGGCCAGGTAGTAGGAATTTGGTAGTCTACACATTGGTTTGCCTCTCAGACGCTGATCTAGTGGTTAAGTTTGGTCAAAACTTTCAATCTAGGCTTCTCGGTTTAGATGGATTTTCAGCACACCAAACTTTATAATTCCGCCTATAACTCTAGTTTCCTTATTCCCTTGGGGCTGAACTTTTGTGAGTATTCCATCTAAATTTTCTAATCGGCTTTGATAACCATCATTTAGTCTAGACATAGCATCTTCCTGGGAAAGTTTCTGACATAAATCCCACTGGTAGGTTATGAACGAATAATGGGAGTCTAATATTTCTAGCTGCAACCTTAAGTTTCTAAGGTCCAGTTTTTAGTAACTCAAAACTCCAAAACATGCAACTTTCGAGCTTTACTAGTTGTGCCGAAACTACTCTTGTTTAGCACCTGGCCAAAGCTTTGTCGTGGGCTATAGTCTCTTTGCTGCCCAAAGGCACACAGTAAACAAGCTGGGTCCGGCAGTGAATACATACGGCTGTTTTCAGAATATAAATATTTCGGTCACTCCTATGTTATTTCTGTTGCTTTGTTTTAATATTAGTTTATTCCAACAAGTCTCCCAAATCACTCAACACACATGCTGATATAATGCAAGGTGTGAGATGCAGTCGTCTTCCGAGCATATATACAACGCAGCAGGCGGTTTGTCTCTGACTAAACAAACTGAAATTGCACCAATCATGATTTGTTCGTCGGTTTCCAAAGTGTGGCAGCAGGAGGTAGTCAGACTTCAGAATAACTTTCCCACTGATATTTTATAGTTAGACCTTGTACTTGGAATTCGGCATGAAGGAGACAAAACAAGGCAGATTTTGGACAGTAAGTAAAATATTCATGGCCAACAATTTAATACCCCAAAATTTCCCAAACTTCACCAGATTGTTCCTAACATATTTGTACACAATTTTACTGTTCAGCATTTCTTCAATTTTGAGGTTAAGACGGTGCAGAAATTCAAATTCTTAATTACTGTCCCCAGAATTTTCAGCAAGGCCGGAAGTCGGTATTCGGTATTTTGAGTTTTACTTGTCCAAAAGTCTTGCATTCCTTAACTTAATTGTAGCTTACTTAAGTGTTTAAAATTTAGGGATGCCACAGCAGAGCTAGCTACAAGTGAGGCGGCAGCAATATAAACATCCAATCTAAAGTGAGATTCGACATATATTTAAAGAAAGTAATCAGATTATGGGCAGAGTAGGAAAAATTTCATATCCTAACCTATAAGCCCAACCATTACTCAACTTGAGCATAATACAGTTCAGATAACTTCCAATAACTTTTTAGTTCAACACAAAAACAGAACAATTGATCTAGGTGGCGCAAAACCCTAATCCTTTAATTAACTCTCTGCTGAAATTCCAGCAGACAGGAAGTTGGTATTTTGAGCATAACTTTCATTTGGCTGAACCAATTTTGTGGAAATTTTGACAGCATAAACTAGACAAAATTTGTGACAACTTTCGTTTTTAAGCCTCTAGCAGAAACTGCTGTTAAGAGGGTGCAAAAACCCCATTTTCTAACCTGTTGTTCCCAGAAATTCCCGCAGACAGGGGGTCACTATTTTGAACATAACTCTTGATCTACTGAACCAAATTTGTTGAAATTTCTACAGCACAAACTAGATAACATCTATGATATCTTTCATGTTGAACACTTTTTCATTTGACAGAGTTTTCAGTTTCGAAATAAGGGTGCAAACAAACTGTTCTCAGCAGGATTTTGAGTTGTGATTTCAATTTCTTTGACGGCGGTTCGATTTGGTCAAGGGTTGAGATTTGATATTAATTCAGTGAGATGCAAAGCATGAGCGGCCTATTCGTTCTCACCAACACACATGCCAATAAACTTTTGGCTTACGAAGTTAGTGCCGGTGGCTAGGCAATATTCGTCTCTCGCTATATTATCTAGTCGAATTTCTCTAACCGTTCAACATACGGGTTCGCGGTTAGTGTACCTGCAGAAAATTTCATCCCAGAGCATATATAATCAACCTTTCGTGCCAGCACTCACGAAAGCGTCTCCATTCATTACCACCCACTATAGAGGTGGCACCCGAACATTTAACATTGAACGGGCAATGTTCATATGTCACCGAGGCAACATATTGACAGTTTCATACGCTATTGAAATAGCGTATTGACTTTGTGCCGCCATCATATTTGCATATGATGCCGTGGTACGCTACAGCAATCGCCGTACCTTGCGCCCACCATCCTATTCTATTTTCATACGCCATCACAGCGTATTGACTATGTGCCGCCACTATATTTTCATATAGTGCCGTGGTACGTTACAGCAATCGCCGTACCTTGCGCCCACCATCCTATTCTATTTTCATACGCCATCACAGCGTATTGACTATGTGCCGCCACTATATTTTCATATAGTGCCGTGGTACGTTACAGCAATCGCCGTACCTTGCGCCCACCATTGCGGAAAGTAAATGACAGAATGAAATGTGCTGGAAGTCAGTATAATATACTATTTGCCACCTATCATATCGTGATTCCTTAACCCACATAGGCTTCATGCTCTAAGTAACCTCCTTAACGATCCTATAATACCCTTCCTTTGCAAGGCGCATCGGAAGTACGAATTGGCAAGTTTTATTCAAAAATCGTTGTTTAATGGTTTGTTGCTCTCTCCGGGCTGCTGCTTCGGCTCTGATACCAGCTGTGGCGGACCACTCCGAAATTATTCCAAGTTAAGTACCCTTGGACCACTAATCACGTAGTCAGGCACTTAATCCGGAATAAGCTGGAGCGCCGTCGGATTAAACCCGATGAAACCACGTACTTAACTAGATCGTAACAGCAGCAGGCCCACACGAAGGTGAGTTCCAGAGATTACAACATCCCACAAATTAAGTTACACACATAGATAAGGTAGTTATTACAAACCGAGATCAATTTAAAAACAGAGTACAAGTCTTGCAGCGGAATTTAAAGTTCAACATAACTGAAATTAGAGTTCATTGCAGCGGAAGTAAAGTAATCTAACGACGGAACAAGTAACTCCGTGATGAAGCCTGCCACGAAGCTACTCCTCCCGATCCTCGCCAGAGGACGGGACCCATTCGATGTGCCAGCCAGGTGGAACCTGGGCAGGCCAAGTCATAGCATCCACATCCAGAATGATACCTGTAAAAATATGCCACAAGCAAGGCTGAGTATACTAATACTCAGCAAGGCTTACCCGTCGGGTGAAAACTACATCACCGACATCTAGACAATGAAAGGCTTTTGGCTGGTGGGTTTGTTTGCCAAAAAGCAACTAAAGGTAGATCCTTGCTTTCAAGTTTTAGCTTCACATTCTAGTAAAGTTATCCATTCTAGATTAGCATCCTCTCTAAGCATACAAGTGGTGCAATACAAATTAATTCATCGAACAAGTTTATCAATCTCAAACTTTCACTTCTTACTCAATGTAGCCAAGGTGTCAAGCAGTCTCATTAACCGCGAGAAGCGGACAGTTCGAACCGGATTTGTGCTACCTGGCCAGGGGAAACCCAACACACACGGATACTCTGCTTGCGATAAAAGGTACAAGCATTTCCCAACCTTTCCCATCGATCCACAATTCGGAACCGGGTCCACTTCCTTAGGATAAAGGTTTACTGCTTCACTCACAGCATCACGCATATATCCACAAGTGTACGGCAGGGGAAAACAAAGTTTCCAAGGAGAGATGGCTATCGGCCCTAGCTGCTTCAATCTGGTACCGGGCTTACCGGCTCCCATATACCGGCATGCATGTGGTACGTTCAAAAACTTGACACACGCAACCACACGTTTCGACCTTAAATCAATTATCATACACGGACGGGAGATCTACATCTATCATCCCGCCCGTCAATCCTTATGATTCCAACATAAGTAAGGACAAGCAATTCCTATGTCTCGCGAGTGACAGGAAATCACTCGACTTGTAACGGACCTATAGCAATGATCTACCGATCCTTTCATACTAGTGTAGCAAGTCATAGGTACTAGGAAAATGTTGCAGCTATGGTATTCAATCAACTCCTAGAAACGTAAATGCACAAACATAGAGAATTCAAGTGCACAATTTAGTAAGAGTTAGGTCATGCTCCGGGGCTTGCCTTTTTGCTCGACTCAAAGCTTGGGTTAAGGTAGAGTTAGTTTGACTGGCTTCAGCAGCATTCTCCCATCCTTCTTGTGGTCCTTCTTCGAAATCCGCGACGGGTACGCATGCTCCGGGATCTATACGAGATGCATATGCATAAGATTTACAGCGATTTCAATGTTCCAAATAAAGCACGGGCATTTAAGGCCATAACCACCTAGACCAGCTTAGGCATTTCTATTGTTCTCACAAAAACAAGGTGTAGGTGTAGATAAGGTTTTATTTGACTTCGATGATGATTGTGTACATATATAAAAGAATTCTATTTATTTCTTCACAAATTAGGGTGGCTGTTCTGAATTTTAGATTCTAACCATTTTATTTCAATTAATTAACCAAAAAGGTTTATTCTTTTATATATTTCAATTTCCACCTAGATTCTTTCTATATTTGTTTCTCCATTTCTGCTTAACATTTTTAGCTATAAACTTTATGACAGCTATTGGAGTATAAGAGCTAAGCTCACTCCAAAATTTAGCTAATTTCGAGCTACACATAATTTATTAAAAATCTATAAACAGCTAGCTGCAGGAAGTGAGTTAAATTCATAATAAATTGAAAATTTATCCATTTCAGGAGATCTTCCTACCAAAGCTAAGCATAAGCATGAGGAGGGCTCTGGCCAAGTGATGGCTCAAAACAACCCTTGGGTAGTCCTCAATATTTTTCTATCCAAAAACACATATTTATTTATTTACCATCCTAAACAGAGCAAAAATTAAGTTTTTCATTTTTAACATGTGTGCTAACAAGTTTTAAGTTCTCAGGAGCAAAATGGTGATTTTTCGCTACACAGTTTATTTTTAGTGATTTCTTTACTGCAAAAAGTCAGAAAACACAATTTAATTCATATCTGGAGCTACACACCATATTTTTGGGTCTCCTTTGGACACAAGCTGTCCAAAGCCACTATACACAACATATCCAAAGATCACTTTCATAGCTGCTGTAGTTTAGGAATTATGCACAAAAGTTCATTTTCAAAGTTTGATTTTTAGAGCCTGAACCAAGCAATAAAAGCATATACATGCTGTGTAGGGAATGAAATATACATCACCAGGAGTACAAAGAATTTTGGTTTGTATTTTTATGATTTTTCTACGATTTTATATCGAATTTACAAGTTCACTGCAGGAACCCTAGATCTGCAGTTCGACTTTTCAATCCAGCCCCCGGAACTTTTCAAAACGTCACAGCTAAGCCCCTGGAATCTTACATTGGGAACCCTGCAGAAGGAAGAAGATGAAGAGAGGCCCTTGGCCGGCCATTGACGGCGAATCCCCACCGTCGGCGAGGTCTTGGCGAGGGGGAAGGGCATGGGGAGCATCACCGCGACGAGGGCTATCCATTCCCCACCTTGGACCGGGGGATTGGAGGCCGGGAAGGGGGCGACGGCGAGCAGGGGCGGCAGCAGCCATTGATGGCCATGGCGGCAGCTCTGCAGGCCGGGGGAGGTGCTGCTGGGCGGCTGGATTCGTTGGAGAGGTGGAGGAGAAGGTTTGGGGCGGCGCGGTGGAGGCCGTGGGGCAGCAGGGCAGCGGGGTCGCGCTCGAGCAGAGCTCCATGGCAGCAATGGAGGGGCAGCAGCTCTGTAGATGAAAATGGCTAGGGTTTGACAGTGGGGAGCTCAAATAGGCGACGACCGGAAGGGGTAGAGAGGGGATTTCGCGTGGGGAAGGGAGGAGCTGGCGCCAGGGACTCGTGGCGCCTCCTCCAGCGCTGCCCAGTGCATGGAGGCAACGTGCAGGAAGGAGATGGCGTGAGGAGGAAGAAGGGGCTGACAGGTGGGGCCGGGCTGTAAGAGAGAGAAAATAAATTTTCCATTTAAAAGTTTTGCTCTAAAAGAAATAGCTCCCGAGGTCCAAAAATTATGAATAAATACATTTTGGAAACCTTAGAACATTTGTGTTACAATGGAGGTTTGAAAAGTTGCAAAACATTCTTGGTTTAACTGCAGTTTTAAATTCAAAAAGACTTGAATTTGAATTTGGTATGAATTTTTGGCCCTAGCAATTCAACTCCAAAAATAGGGGGGAAAAGATGTAAATTCAACATTTGGGATCTAGTCTTTTATAAGATTTTTACCCATCATAGTTATATTAGAGAATTTGGGTTTTCTTTACAAGTCAATTTTTAACCCAAATTCAATATTCCATAATTCGAATTGCTTCCAAGGACATTCGAACAAGGTAGAAAAGAGGAGGTGTTTTATTTGCATACTAATCCACTTTTGTAAGACCAAAAATTCAAGTCTTAAATAACTTCCTCATTTGGTAGTGTTAGTCCAAGTTTTCTCTCTTTTTCAACAGGTGGGTAAAATCATAAATTCCTTCCCAATTCCTTTTATCAATTATTTTATTTCACCGCTTCCGCCTTTATTAAACCCTTCTATAGTGTCACTAAACATCATAGGTATGATACTCAAAGAGAGTTTTCAATTTAAAGTCCTACCCCCTTTTATTTTGGGAGTAAAATCTTATTTTAACTTATAGTTAAAACATGAACACATACATGGAGGTTAAAAGCTTATTTATTTTATATGCTCAACTTTAATTATGTCATCGACAACTTAACATATACTAAAATATTAATTAATTTACATCCTTTGTAATTTTATGAAAGCTCATGTTGGGAACAAAACTTTATTTTATTACTAACACCACAAGATTGCCACATGTAGGCCATGATTAGAACTACAAGCTTTATTAGTCCAAGTGTTTAACCCTAACATTAAATCCTTAACAATTATTTTACTAAGAACATTAGGAGCACTCTAAATATTATTTTATTTATAGCCCGAAGTGTGCTCCCTTAAAAAGGGTGTGTGGCCGTGTGTTTTTCATCTCATGGTTAAATTGGTCTTTTCAAACTTGATTTCCTATGTGTGGTGGATAAAGGCTCTGAGATATACATATCTCACCAGGGTTGCAAATGACATTTTTAGATACACAACTTTCATTTGAGAAAGTGGTTTGGTTTTATAATTAGAAATTACTTTCCCAAAGATAGGTGTTTCGAAACAGGAAAAGAACTACAACCTTTCATAGACGTTTGTGATGTGCACTACTCTTAGTTATAATTTTAAATTAAAACCTTGCCTTCAGAAGGTCATTAATATCTTTAGTTGGAATTATTTCATGTGTTGACTTCATATGAGCCATTAGTCCTTTCAGACCTTTAGGGACATAGAAGCGTTACTTAATTTGCCGTACAATCCTGACTTCTTTTTAGGAGATTTTTATGCGTCGTCTCGAGAGTATGTGTTTAGAGTTTTGCCGTGCAACTTGTAAGGGAAGATGTTTAGATTGTACTAGAAAAGTTTTTGTAGGGTTCAAATTTCAAAAAACCAATGCACGAGTACAAACTTAACAATCCTCATGTGTAATTCTCATTCCCACTAGTGATTTTAGTTTTAGGGTTTAGTGCCTTAGTTTGTTTAATCACTCTTATTTATACGCTTTAAACACCAGGGGTGTTACACGCTTTAGCCATTGAAGCAGGTCAAGATAATAGATAGATAGATAGTATTTGAGTTAGAATAGGCTATCTGAAGTTTAGACCCTCTGCCCTTTTATCTCTTCTCTTCATTTTGGAGTCTGGTTAGAGAATTCTAGGCTTAGTCGCGTCTACCGTTTCATGGATTTGACACCCAGGTTTTACTCCCTTGGTGAAAGGCTACAACGGTCTCTGTGCGCTTGCAGAGTAATTCGTGTGGGCTAAGGACCGCCAACATGATCCTTCTTCAATCTTGTAAGTACTTCACTGCTAAGCTAATGGTTAAGTTATCCTTCATTTATTATATGTTTGTTTGCGGGAACAATGTTTGTTCTAGGACAGTTAACTTTAGTGAGAGGCCTCGGAGACGGGTAACCCCATATCTACACTAAGAGTTAGTTATCAAGGGATTAGACGTAGTGTGTAGACCTTAGATTACCATTGGTTTCTCCATGTTCCATAGAGTAGAGGCGTAGTTTATTGGAAGATGACAACCAATAATCTGAAATACACCCCCATGTTCGAACATAACAATAGGGTATAAATAGCCGATGATTCCTAAGAAGTTTGGGTCGAGCCGGTCTCACTCTTATATCAAATACCAAGAACAAAGTCCATCTTAACCATGACATTCCATAAAACCACACTTCATAGACCAATTCCTTTCCTTTATCCTCTAGGGTATTATAGTTAGAAGACATTTTGCTCCATTCCCTATGGATACGATACCCTTGAATACTCATAGGTGAAGTGCTACAATGATATTTACGTGCGCTTGCGGATTATTCTGAAGGAGTATAGAAACACCAGACGTTGCTGCTGAGTAGCGACTTAAGAAACGCCAAAAGTCTCACCATATTGTTGATCTAAGATTCAGTTTGTTGAACGGGTTAGCCAGTTGGAACCAGAACCAAGCCAACCCATGGCCAATGACACGGTTTCATCTGGGCCAGTTCCATGGTTTACCTAGGTTGTAATTGGACCATGTACATGGCTAGTCTTGATAGTGCTTGAGTCTTTGCTAGGTGTTGAAAGCACAATCTTTCATTTGCATAGTAACCATGGCAAGGAAACGGTAGTTTGCAAAGTTGCTCAACAAATAGTTGATGGTGATGGTTTTGGTGGATCTTAGGTTGCAATTTTGGTTTGATCCAATGGGTTTTAGGTCAAGCATTCAGTTGAGATGTGTGCTCCTCGGAATAATCTTTCCATAGAGTCCAAGATCACCTAATTTGGACACTGGAGCTAAAAGTTATGAGTGTTTAACATAGTGCCGGCTGTGCTGAAATTTGACCTGCAGACGGTACACCACTCGGGGGTGGACAAGGCGCCATTAACTCATTTGAGTCCGAACGCAATTGGTCTTGGCTCTGGATGGAGTCCCAGAATAAACAACGGACTAACTGTCCATGATGGGCGGACGGTCTGCGTCCTAACTCTGATTTTTTGTCAGAAATTGGGTGTTTCTGTGTAGAAAGTTAAAATGAACTGCTGATGGACCGCCTCTTGTGAGGCAGACGGTCCGTAAAAACAAAGCATTGCGGGTTGTTTTAACATAACAAATAGTTTTGGAGGACTGGGCTATATATACCCATTGTGTTGCGGCTTCGAGGCAGCTAGAGCATCCATTTGAGCACCCTTGACCTTGGGCAAGTCCTCCCCATGAGTCTGTGCATGTTTTGCACATAAGAGAGGATGAGAGGCAAGATTTGAGTGTGTTTGCATATGAGATTGTGCTATAGGCACTTGTTGAATGGTCAAGTGAGGCTTGGCTTGTTACTCTTCGTGTTCGCCGACACCTAGACACTGTGAACGTGCTGTGAGGTGGTGATCTTCTCAAGTGATGCTTGTGAGAGATTCTTGTGCTTTGCCTCACCGGAGCGATGAAAAACAACTCTAGCGGAATTGAGGTGTGAAGAGGTTCATTTATTCCAAGCTGGCTTATAGACCAAGTGGATTCTTGGTAGGGGAGCGGTTGGAGCTTTGAATCCACCTCAACGTTAATTAGGGGTGACCGACAAGTCACCGAGACTATGAGAAAAATCCAGGGTGTCCATTGTGGTTTGCTTTCTTGAGCTCATTTACTTTGTGGAATTTATATTGAAGCAAGTTTACATTCTTAAAAATATTTCTTGCTTGCTTGTCACCCAATGATTGCAAACCTTAATCTAGGCATAGGGTGTTGGAGCACATAGCAATATTGTGTCCCACCCTTGCAAACCTAAATCAATCCAATTCCCCTACCGATTCTTGCTTCTCTATTTAAAGAACCTGTGCATCTCATCATGTGCTGCATGTGTAAAAGATGGCAAAAGAAACTCACCATAGAAAACAGAGGTCAAGAACTAAACTACTCTTCACCTGAGTACTTGTTACCAAATTTCTACCTTTTTCACCAAGATACTCCTGAAGTCTTGTTACCAAATTTCTATTCAATGCAACCTTGGGAACAATCTTCCTAGGAAACAAATAAACCAGACTCATTTTCATTTCTTTGTGTGTTCCTGCCAATAGTCTAGAGTGCTACACTATAGGTTGATTGGTGTATTGTAACTAACTTTGCATACATGGCATTCTCGTGTAGAGAATACTCTTGCCAATGGAGTTTACCAGTTGGTGGAGCCAGCTACCGATTTGAAGTCTGACATGCCGATCCAGATGCCGATCTTCTACAACGCTACCGAGCAAGACCTTCATCAGAATACCCACCAGCCAGCCGATTCGCAAGGCAAGCACCGTGCATAACCCAGATTTGCAAACTTTCACTTGAGTCCTTTCTTTTATGTAATGTGCATTAAGTTGCAGGATGTGGCGGACCACTCCGAAATTATTCTAAGTTAAGCACTCCACGGACCACTAACAAGTAGTCATGCATTTAATCCGGAATAAACTGGAGCGCCGTCGGATTATACCCGATTAACAACGTTTTTATTTTGATCGAAACAACACACACGGCCATACGAAGGTGAGTCCCAGAGATTACAACATTCCACAAGTTCAAATTAACAAAAATAGTCTCAACAAATTAATACAAACCAAGTCTGAAATTGAAATAAAGTTTGAGAGCTCAGCAGCGGAATTTAACTAACGACGATACATATCAACACCACGATGAAGCCGTCCATGGTGCTACTCCTCATGATCCTCGGATGAGGACAGAACGCACTCGACGTGCCAGCCAGGAGGAACCTGGGCAGTCCAAGTAGCACTAGCAATGTCCTCTGCAACATGCATAACTAAAATAAAAGCCACTAGCAAGGCTGAGTATACTAATACTCAGCAAGGCTTACCCGACGGGTGAAAAACTACATCACCGACTCCTAGACATGAGAGGTTTTTGGCTGGTGGGTTTGTTTTGCCAGAAAGCGACTAAGACTGGATCCTTACTTTCATGATTTTAGCATTAGGTTCTAGTAGTGTTAACCATTCTAGATGAGCAACCTTTCTAAGCATACAAGTGATGCAATATAATTTAGTACATACAACAAGTTCATCATCTTTATAGTTTCACTTATTACTCAATGTAGCACAACGGTCAAGCAGTCTCATTAACCACGAGAAGCGGACAGTTGGAACTGAATTTCACTACCTGGCCAGGGAAACCCAAACACATGGATAATGCTTGCTATAAAAGGCACAAGCACTACCCAACCTTTTCCGTCAATCCATAATTTGGAACCAACTCCCACTCCCTTAGGATACAAGGTTATCAGATACTCGCGGACTCATGTCGGCCGATCTTACGCATGTAACCACTTGTGTCAGCAAGGGAAATACTTTTCCAAGGAAAGAAGGCTATCGGTCCTAGCTGTATCAATTGGGAACCGGGCTTACCGGAGCCTAGACTTCGGCATGTGCGTGGTACGCTAAAAAACTTGACACACAGAACCACACGTTACGACCTTAATCCAATTATCATACACGGACAAGAGATCTACACATACCATCCCGTCCATCCTTATGATTCTAACATAAGTAAGGATAAACAACTCCTATATCTCGCGAGTGACAGGGAATCACTCGACTTGTAACGGTCCTAAGAGGATAGCACTATCGACCTATCATACTAGTATTTCAAGACATAGGTACTAGAATTATGCAACTAGGGTATTCAAACAACTCCTCGAAACATAAATGCACAAGCATAAATAATTCAAAGCTGCATAAACTTTAAAAGTTAGGTTATGCTCTAGGGCTTGCCTTCTTGAGCTACGTTGACTTCGGTCTCCGGGTCAATCACAATGACGTTGGCACCACCCTCGGGAGCTCATTCTTTGTTGGCGGGGATGAGGTCGTAAGTACCATCAGCGAGAGTGTCGTCTACATGAGATGCACAAATTTGAATGTCACTACACTTTTTGTGATCTAAAGTGTAACACCCTAAAAATGCCCAATTTAAAATTTAGTAATTAATTGGCTTTTTATATTAAAGTGCTCATAAATAATATAGGGAAATAAAATTTTTGAATAATTAAAAGCAAATATAGGAAATAGAAACATTATTGTTGCATTCATGCTGGTGCATTTATTTTTGATTGTGGAATTCAAATTTGAATTTGAATTCAAATGAGTGTTTGAATAAAAGAAAAACCTTTTCTTTTTCTCTCTTTTTCCCTCTCTCTTTTCAGCCCAGTTAGCCCACTCCTCCTCTCTTTCTTTTCTTCTTTTCTCCGCGGCCCACCTCCCTGCGCGGCCCATCTCTTTCTTCCTTTTTCCTTCTTTTTCCGCGGCCCGTTGCGCAGCCCAACACTGCAGCCCACCGCGCCGGCCCGCTCCGCGCTCTTCTCTCCCGCAGCCACTGACGTCCCGGGCCCACTTGTCGGTGCCTCTCCCTTCTGTCCGCAGCGCGCCCGCACTCCTCTCTCTCTGCGGCTGACATCTCGGGCCCACATGTTGGTATCGCCTTCTACCTCGCGCCGTGCGCGTTAGGGACTCCTCCGCCACGCTCCGCCCCGCGCCGCCGCGGACTCCGCTCCGCGCACGTCTCCCTCTCCGGCTTGGCGCGCACGCCAAGGAGTCTCCAGAGCCTCTTTATAAGCCGCCGCCCCTCCTCGTGGACCCCCTGCTTCCCAAACCCTAGCCGCCGACCCCGAGCTTGCGCCGCCGCCGCCAGCACCCTCTCTCTGCCGCGCTCTGCCGTCGAGAGCTCGTCTCGAAGCTTCGCCGGAAGGTGAGGAAGATTCCCGTCCGCCTCGCGACCGCTCTCTCCCTCTCGTTTGCCCATACGAGCTCGCCGTAGTTTCCCATCCACCTCCGCTCGCCGCCGGCCTCCGCCGTTGCTCGACCCTCGACCAGGACCCCAAAAACCGACTCCTTGTGGTCTCCTCTCTCTTTAGGAGCCATCGCGGCGAGAAACCGAGCGCTCTAGCCCCCAGCTGAGCTTACTCCGGCGAGGTCTCGACCTAGCGCCGCCGCGAGCCGTCTTCCCCGGCGAGCTGAATGCCCAGATCTAATCCCAGCCGCTCGATCCAAAACCAACGGCCCAGATCTAAACCCGTTTTAAACCCGATACGGTTCACCGTGGACCCGTGGACCGCGGTCTACGGCCGGTCCACGGCACAGTTGACGGTGACGTCAGCCGACGTCAGCATCCAGCAGTCGCCGTGGCGTTTTTGCAAAAGAGCCCCTCTGTTTTTCAAAAATCAACCCGCGGTCCAACGCAGTTCAAAAGTATTTACAACTAAGTCCTTTTTCTTTCGTTTTAGCCCCTGCGCTTTTGAAAAATAATGCCCGCCATCCTGAAAGGTGTTTTTACGTCGCAGCCCTTGAGTTTTTATACAAAATTATGTTTTAGGTCCCTGGTTTCTTTCAAAAACACTCCTGGAAGCCTAAAATCTTTACCAGCAAGCCCCTAGAGCCCGTTTTAAGCGTAGTTTCTCCGTTTTAACTCCGATTTGAGTGATTTTCGCGCTCACGTGTTCGTGGTGAAGCGTAGAGTAATTCTAAAACCTTATTTTCATCTTTTGTTTATGTTTGGTGTACTGTTCTAATTAAATATCTTGATTGCATGTATGTGTGGATGCTTGTGTGATGATCGATGTGAGTAGTTGCCGAGCCGTTCGAGTTCGCCGACGATCCTGTTCTCGAAGACCAAGTGCAGCAGCAGTTCACTGAGGAAGGCAAGTATAACACGGACCATCCTTGTTACCTATACACTAATTGACCACATCAATCATATGCATGTGTCTAAAACTGTTAACCATTAAGGATGTTCCTAGTCTTTACCTTATTCCTTGTTTACCCAGGGTTTTATGCATTATGGTTAGACTATGCTACGCGCTGCAACCAACATTTATTTTTAATGTCAATATTGAATTAATGGTTCACTTCAATGATGGTTAAAAGATGCTTTTTAGCAACATGGTTGGGGAACTAGAGCATGTGCTGTGTGCTTTGTTCTAGTGTCTCTATAAGGTTTGATCTAGGGAATTAGAGCATGTGCTTCTTGCTTTGTTCTAATGTCTCTCCGTAAGGTCCGGTTCTTAAAGCGGCAACCCAGGAACCTGTTCGCCGCCGTTGGAACTATAATGGCTCTGGTCTTGGATAATTAACTTGTACGTCTCTAGCTCGCCAGTGGTTACCGAAAGGCGTATGTGGGGTGCATGGGTGAGAGTATAGTTTGATCCATCGAGGACGGTTTTATCCGTTGGCTATGCCCCGTTAGGCAAAGTCCCGTGATGTAAGCGCCCGAGGTACGGCAGCTTCACACGTTGCGATGATTGCGCTCTCGCTCTGGACGCCATTGACCCCCTCACGTTGCGCCCTGAGCGTACGTCAATCTCGATGCCTCGGGTTATGCTGCCTATGTTGAACCAAAACGGCTACTGTGCTTGTTAGGGTGTTTTGTGAAAGTCCTCGTAACATAAGTTCTTTTGGATTTATGTGACCGGCGGGTAAAGGGCGAAACCTCTGCAGAGTGTTGATCTATCATGATAGCCGTGCTCACGGATACGAGCGGCCTGGATCCTTTTTGATTAGAAGATGATATTAGTGGTTGATATTGGTTTGTTCTATAATCACTTATACCTTATCAATGGGTTTATATTTGGGATTCTACTCATTTGTAAGTTTGGATGATAATAAAATGAAACAGCTAAAAGTGCTAATGCAGTATAACCGTGTCAAGCCTTTTGTCCTTGCATAACCTGTGTTATACTTGTTAAGTAAGATGGTTTACTTACACTTGCAACTATTCAACAAAATCCCGGATGGGTAACAGATGGAGCAATGAATGATCAGTCGCTTGCTGAGTTTCCGGAGGATTTGCCGTACTTCTAAGCTGTGTTCAACCAGTCGGCGTCCCTGTGGATTTGAGGCTCTACCTAGTTATGAAGCGTTTATTAGTATTAAGTCTTCCGCTGTGTTATTTGTTTAAGACTATGTCTTGTGTTAAACTCTGATATAAACTATTTTATTCGAGCATTGTGTTCTCTGTGATTCAATATTTGTAATCTATATGTGTTTTGTGGACATCCTGGGCACACATATGGAAGCATTCGGATTTCTTGGAAATCTGGGTGTTACAAAGTTGGTATCAGAGCCGTGCTGACTGTAGGATCACAGCCTTGATAGAACGGTCGATTAGAACTTGCTTAATCCTTGCCCTAAAAACTACTTTACATCCTAGAGTTGAGTTTCTGTTGAAAAATGGTGTTCTCTTCTACCTCTGTCCTTTGTGAAAAATTTTCTAGCCCTCCTCTAGTTTCCACTTCTATAGATGGCTCGACAGAGATAGACAGTCCGTAAGAGCACTGATGGCGACCTTCCACCCCGCATCAATGAGTACCCGTTGGAGGCACGCAACCTGGACGCCTACAAGAAGCTTCTTAGGTAGGAGGCCGAGGAAGGGGACCCCGAGGAGCTGCAGCACCAGTTGGAAGGACCTGCGCCATGTAGTCCAGAGGTAGGTTCACAGTCACCACCACGCAGAAGGACTAGATACAACACCCTAGCTCGCCGCACCACCATCGACCCTAAATGATAGTAGAGATCAAATAGAACGTTTTTGAGTCAAAACTAGTCTAAGAGTGCCGAGTCTTGTGTGAACCTTGTCTTTGAATGCTTGAATGAATTGTTATTATGCTTATGTGTGATTTGGATCTTTTGTAATGCTTGCGATGAGCGTAGATGGAAGTCTGCAATCATCTAGTATTGGATTAAGGTATAAGGAATTTAGTGGATAGATAGATGGGTTCCTAATCTCTCCTTTGCATATCATCTATCATCTTTCCTATCGCCTGAGAACCTTATCTTGTCAATGGATTGCTTCTGTTCTTGACACTGGGTCAGACTTGACTGTGATTTTGATTTATGACAGATGGTTGGGACAAGAGGATCGACGGGTGGTGGCAATCAGAACCAGAACCAGAACCCGAATCAGAACCAGAATCAGCCGCCCACCATGGAGGATCTTGTCCGCTTGCAGACACAGACGATGCAACAGTTGACTCAGGCCATAGCGTTGATGCAGCAGAACCTGCAGAATCCACCTGTTCAGCCACCTCCCCAGCCCATCAGGGACAGGAGGGGAGAATTCTTGAAGGGGCGCCCGCCAAAGTTCTCCCGCGCCAAGGACCCGATGGAAGCAGAAGACTGGATCAAGGCAGTGGAGAGACAGCTCGACATTGCTCAGTGTGATGACAGGGAGAGGGTGCTCTATGCCTCTGGACAATTTGAAGGAGCCGCTCTCGACTGGTGGGTAGCATACCAATATGCGCAACCCGATCGCAACCAGATCACCTGGCAGCAGTTCAGTGATGCCTTCCGTGCTCACCATGTGCCTGAGGGACTGACGGTCCTGAAGAAGAGGGAGTTCCTAGCCCTGACGCAGGAAGGAATGAGCGTCACTGCCTACCGTGACAAGTTCCTCGAGCTGGCCCGCTACGCACCAGATGAGGTGTCGACAGATGAGAAAAGGCAAACTCGCTTCCGGAATGGACTCCAGGATGTTTTGCAGCTACAGTTGATGTGCATCACCTTCCCAACCTTCGGTGCTTTGGTTGATGGAGCCCTGATGGTGGAGCACAAACGTCGCGAGATTGAGGATAAGAAGAGAAAGTTCATGAACCAGCAATCTGGCAGCAACATCCGCCCCCGCTACAACCCCCAGCAAGTGAGTCAGCAGCGCACTCAGGGGCAATCAAGCCTTCAGAACCGCGGCCAGAACCAGCAACGTCCCCAGTATGCACCACCCCAGCAGCAACAGCAGCGCTACCAGAACGTGCAGCAGAACACTCAGGCTTCGCGCACTACCCAGACTAACACCACTCCTGTCGGCCCAAGGGCGTGCTACCACTGTGGAGAACAGGGACATTATGCTAACTCTTGTCCCCGGAGGGTCCAGAACTCCACCGGTCAGAACAACAACCAGAAGACAGGACCACAACCAGCTCAGAATGGGAATCAGCAGCAGGCACAGGGAAACCGTGGCCAGCAAAACTACGCCAGGGGCAAGCTCAACCATGTGGGAGCAGAAACTGCAGAAGTAGCCACAGATGTGGTAGTCGGTACGTTTTCGGTCAACTCACAACCTGCTACAGTTTTGTTCGATTCTGGAGCTTCGCATGCTTTTATATCCGCTGTTTTCGTGAAAAAGAACTTGATGCTTATGCAACCTATGGGGAACACCATGTTAGTTAACTCACCGGGGGGAGAACTTCGGGCCACATTACGTTGTCCTAATGTAGCAGTTAACATAAGGGGGGTAGACTTTTTAGCACACCCTATAGTCCTAAATTCTATCGGGATGGATCTGATTTTGGGAATGAGCTGGCTAGCAAAGTACGATGCCGTCATACAGTGTTCGAAGCGTGCAGTTCAGTTAGTGGCTCCATCAGGGGAGAAGATTGAGTATCAAGCAACCAAAACCACAGAGCCCGGACAGATCAATCATGCTGAAGGCACAGAGTTGAAGGACATTCGAGTGGTGAACGAGTATCCAGATGTGTTCCCAGATGAATTGCCAGGTATGCCTCCGGAACGTGAAGTTGAATTTGTTATTGAACTTATGCCTGGCACAGCACCCATAGCTAAAAGACCATATAGAATGGGGGTAAAAGAATTAAAGAAACTTAAAGAAGAATTAAAGGCCCTACTAGCTAAGGGGTATATACGTCCTAGCTGTTCGCCTTGGGGAGCTCCAGTGTTGCTTGTTGATAAGAAAGACGGGACACAGAGGATGTGCATAGATTACCGAGCCCTCAACGAGGTCACCATCAAGAACAAGTACCCACTGCCAAGGATCGATGATCTCTTTGACCAATTGAGGGGAGCTTGTGTGTTCTCGAAAATCGATCTCAGATCGGGCTATCATCAGATGAGAATCCGGGTGACAGATATCCCCAAGACAGCTTTCACTACCCGGTACGGTTTATATGAGTTCACAGTTATGTCCTTTGGATTGACTAATGCACCGGCCTACTTCATGTATTTGATGAATAGCGTGTTCATGGATTATCTTGACAAGTTCGTCGTGGTGTTCATCGATGATATTCTGGTTTTCTCCAAGAATGAGGAAGAGCATGAGGAACACTTGAGGTTAGTGATGCAGAGACTCCGAGAACATCAGTTGTACGCTAAGTTGAGCAAATGTGAATTCTGGCTGAAGGAGGTATCATTCTTGGGCCATGTGTTGTCAAATGGAGGTGTCGCAGTTGATCCGAAGAAGGTTAGGGATGTTCTCAACTGGATTCCACCACAGAATGTCAGTGAGGTCAGGAGTTTTCTTGGAATGGCAGGCTACTATCGGCGTTTTATTGAGGGATTCTCCAAGATTGCCAAGCCCTTGACATCATTGCTAGAGAAGAATGCCAAGTTTGTGTGGACACCGCAGTGCCAAGCTAGTTTCGAGGAGTTGAAGAAAAGGCTGACCACTGCACCAGTATTGGTACTGCCAGATGTTACTAAAAGTTTCTCAGTGTATTGCGATGCGTCTCGTCAAGGATTGGGATGTGTACTCATGCAAGAAGGTAGAGTTGTGGCATATGCGTCCAGACAGTTGAGGAGACATGAGCTGAATTATCCGACACATGATCTGGAATTGGCAGCCGTGGTACACGCGTTAAAGATCTGGAGGCATTATTTGATTGGACACAAGTGCGACATTTATACCGACCACAAGAGCCTTAAGTATGTGTTCACGCAATCCGAGTTGAATATGAGGCAACGTCGTTGGCTTGAGAAAATCAATGACTTTGAGCTGGAGATTCATTACCATCCAGGAAAGGCCAACTTGGTGGCCGATGCTTTGAGTAGAAAGAGTTATGCAAATGTGCTGACGAGACAGGATTTGCCGGAAGAGCTTAGTCGGGAAGTTGAACGTTTGAACTTGGGTATGGTAGCCAACGTGACTGAGCTAGAAGTGGAGCCAACTCTTGAACAAGAAATCAGAAAAGGGCAATTGGAGGATGAGGAAATCAAGGAATTGATTAAGAAGGTTGGGACAGATAAAGCGCCAGGATTCCGATTGGATGATCAAGGAACAGTGTGGTATGGTAACAGAATAGTGGTGCCAGATCAGCAGCATATCAAGGATGTTATCTTACGGGAAGCGCACGAGTCAGCATATTCCATTCACCCGGGAAGTACCAAGATGTACTTGGATCTCAAGGAAAGATTCTGGTGGTATGGTCTGAAGCGCGATGTTGCAGCACATGTAGCTCTTTGTGACGTATGCCAGAGAGTTAAGGCCGAACATCAGAGACCGGCAGGTTTGCTTCAGCCTATGAAGATACCAGAGTGGAAATGGGAAGAAGTGGGTATGGATTTTATAACAGGATTGCCCCGCACGCAGAAAGGTTATGACTCTATATGGGTGATAGTGGACCGATTGACGAAGGTGGCTCACTTTATTCCGGTAAAGACTACATATTCCGGTGCCAAACTAGCAGAATTGTATATGGAGCGGATTGTATGTTTGCATGGGGTACCTAAGAAGATAGTATCAGACCGAGGAAGTCAGTTTACGTCGCACTTTTGGCGCAAGTTACATGAGTCCATGGATACTAAGCTTCACTTCAGTTCCGCTTACCATCCGCAGACAGACGGTCAGACCGAGAGGACGAATCAGATACTGGAGGACATGTTGCGAGCATGTGCATTGCAGTATGGAAGTAGCTGGGATAAGAGTTTGTGCTATGCAGAGTTCTCGTACAACAACAGCTACCAGCAGAGTCTCAGGATGTCACCATTTGAGGTGTTGTACGGAAGAAAGTGCAGGACACCGTTGTTTTGGAATCAGACCGGAGAAGGTAAAGTATTTGGACCTGAGGTCTTGAAGCAGGCAGAAGAACAAGTACAGGTCATTAGGCAGAATTTGAGAACAGCTCAGTCACGGCAGAAAAGTTATGCAGACGTGAGGCGACGAGACCTCAGCTTCGAGATTGGTGACTTTGTATACCTTAAGGTGTCACCAATGAGAGGTGTGAAGAGATTCAATGTTAAAGGCAAGCTAGCACCTCGCTACATTGGACCATTCAAGATATTAGAACGGAGAGGTGAAGTGGCTTATCAGTTAGAGTTACCAGAGAAATTGGCAGGAGTGCATGATGTGTTCCATGTGTCCCAGCTGAAAAAGTGTTTACGGGTGACAGAGGAACAGATTCCGTTAGAGGAATTGAATGTGCAGGAGGACCTTACTTATGAGGAATATCCGGTCAAGATCTTAGAGGAGTCTGAGAGAGTGACCAGGAACAAAGTGATACGTATGTGCAAGGTTCAGTGGAATCGTCATACAGAGGATGAGGCAACCTGGGAACGGGAGGATGAACTCAAGGCAGAATATCCACATCTCTTCCAATCCACGTCCGAATCTCGGGGACGAGATTCATCTTAAGGGGGGTAGGTTTGTAACACCCTAAAAATGCCCAATTTAAAATTTAGTAATTAATTGGCTTTTTATATTAAAGTGCTCATAAATAATATAGGGAAATAAAATTTTTGAATAATTAAAAGCAAATATAGGAAATAGAAACATTATTGATGCATTCATGCTGGTGCATTTATTTTTGATTGTGGAATTCAAATTTGAATTTGAATTCAAATGAGTGTTTGAATAAAAGAAAAACCTTTTCTTTTTCTCTCTTTTTCCCTCTCTCTTTTCAGCCCAGTTAGCCCACTCCTCCTCTCTTTCTTTTCTTCTTTTCTCCGCGGCCCACCTCCCTGCGCGGCCCACCTCTTTCTTCCTTTTTCCTTCTTTTTCCGCGGCCCGTTGCGCAGCCCAACACTGCAGCCCACCGCGCCGGCCCGCTCCGCGCTCTTCTCTCCCGCAGCCACTGACGTCCCGGGCCCACTTGTCGGTGCCTCTCCCTTCTGTCCGCAGCGCGCCCGCACTCCTCTCTCTCTGCGGCTGACATCTCGGGCCCACATGTCGGTATCGCCTTCTACCTCGCGCCGTGCGCGTTAGGGACTCCTCCGCCACGCTCCGCCCCGCGCCGCCGCGGACTCCGCTCCGCGCACGTCTCCCTCTCCGGCTTGGCGCGCACGCCAAGGAGTCTCCAGAGCCTCTTTATAAGCCGCCGCCCCTCCTCGTGGACCCCCTGCTTCCCAAACCCTAGCCGCCGACCCCGAGCTTGCGCCGCCGCCGCCAGCACCCTCTCTCTGCCGCGCTCTGCCGTCGAGAGCTCGTCTCGAAGCTTCGCCGGAAGGTGAGGAAGATTCCCGTCCGCCTCGCGACCGCTCTCTCCCTCTCGTTTGCCCATACGAGCTCGCCGTAGTTTCCCATCCACCTCCGCTCGCCGCCGGCCTCCGCCGTTGCTCGACCCTTGACCAGGACCCCAAAAACCGACTCCTTGTGGTCTCCTCTCTCTTTAGGAGCCATCGCGGCGAGAAACCGAGCCCTCTAGGCCCCAGCTGAGCTTACTCCGGCGAGGTCTCGACCTAGCGCCGCCGCGAGCCGTCTTCCCCGGCGAGCTGAATGCCCAGATCTAATCCCAGCCGCTCGATCCAAAACCAACGGCCCAGATCTAAACCCGTTTTAAACCCGATACGGTTCACCGTGGACCCGTGGACCGCGGTCTACGGCGGTCCACGGCACAGTTGACGGTGACGTCAGCCGACGTCAGCATCCAGCAGTCGCCGTGGCGTTTTTGCAAAAGAGCCCCTCTGTTTTTCAAAAATCAACCCGCGGTCCAACGCAGTTCAAAAGTATTTACAACTAAGTCCTTTTTCTTTCGTTTTAGCCCCTGCGCTTTTGAAAAATAATGCCCGCCGTCCTGAAAGGTGTTTTTACGTCGCAGCCCTTGAGTTTTTATACAAAATTATGTTTTAGGTCCCTGGTTTCTTTCAAAAACACTCCTGGAAGCCTAAAATCTTTACCAGCAAGCCCCTAGAGCCCGTTTTAAGCGTAGTTTCTCCGTTTTAACTCCGATTTGAGTGATTTTCGCGCTCACGTGTTCGTGGTGAAGCGTAGAGTAATTCTAAAACCTTCTTTTCATCTTTTGTTTATGTTTGGTGTACTGTTCTAATTAAATATCTTGATTGCATGTATGTGTGGATGCTTGTGTGATGATCGATGTGAGTAGTTGCCGAGCCGTTCGAGTTCGCTGACGATCCTGTTCTCGAAGACCAAGTGCAGCAGCAGTTCACTGAGGAAGGCAAGTATAACACGGACCATCCTTGTTACCTATACACTAATTGACCACATCAATCATATGCATGTGTCTAAAACTGTTAACGATTAAGGATGTTCCTAGTCTTTACCTTATTCCTTGTTTACCCAGGGTTTTATGCATTATGGTTAGATTATGCTACGCGCTGCAACCAACATTTATTTTTAATGTCAATATTGAATTAATGGTTCACTTCAATGATGGTTAAAAGATGCTTTTTAGCAACATGGTTGGGGAACTAGAGCATGTGCTGTGTGCTTTGTTCTAGTGTCTCTATAAGGTTTGATCTAGGGAATTAGAGCATGTGCTTCTTGCTTTGTTCTAATGTCTCTCCGTAAGGTCCGGTTCTTAAAGCGGCAACCCAGGAACCTGTTCGCCGCCGTTGGAACTATAATGGCTCTGGTCTTGGATAATTAACTTGTACGTCTCTAGCTCGCCAGTGGTTACCGAAAGGCGTATGTGGGGTGCATGGGTGAGAGTATAGTTTGATCCATCGAGGACGGTTTTATCCGTTGGCTATGCCCCGTTAGGCAAAGTCCCGTGATGTAAGCGCCCGAGGTACGGCAGCTTCACACGTTGCGATGATTGCGCTCTCGCTCTGGACGCCATTGACCCCCTCACGTTGCGCCCTGAGCGTACGTCAATCTCGATGCCTCGGGTTATGCTGCCTATGTTGAACCAAAACGGCTACTGTGCTTGTTAGGGTGTTTTGTGAAAGTCCTCGTAACATAAGTTCTTTTGGATTTATGTGACCGGCGGGTAAAGGGCGAAACCTCTGCAGAGTGTTGATCTATCATGATAGCCGTGCTCACGGATACGAGCGGCCTGGATCCTTTTTGATTAGAAGATGATATTAGTGGTTGATATTGGTTTGTTCTATAATCACTTATACCTTATCAATGGGTTTATATTTGGGATTCTACTCATTTGTAAGTTTGGATGATAATAAAATGAAACAGCTAAAAGTGCTAATGCAGTATAACCGTGTCAAGCCTTTTGTCCTTGCATAACCCGTGTTATACTTGTTAAGTAAGATGGTTTACTTACACTTGCAACTATTCAACAAAATCCCGGATGGGTAACAGATGGAGCAATGAATGATCAGTCGCTTGCTGAGTTTCCGGAGGATTTGCCGTACTTCTAAGCTGTGTTCAACCAGTCGGCGTCCCTGTGGATTTGAGGCTCTACCTAGTTATGAAGCGTTTATTAGTATTAAGTCTTCCGCTGTGTTATTTGTTTAAGACTATGTCTTGTGTTAAACTCTGATATAAACTATTTTATTCGAGCATTGTGTTCTCTGTGATTCAATATTTGTAATCTATAGGTGTTTTGTGGACATCCTGGGCACACATATGGAAGCATTCGGATTTCTTGGAAATCTGGGTGTTACATAAAGACATAGGCATTGAAGGCCATATTCACCTAGATATTTTAATGTCTATTCTTTTCTTCACAAAATTAGAGAACGGGTGTGGTGCAAAGCTTATGCCTTCATGATGGTGATTGTGTACATATATAAAATAATTCAGAGTTACTTTTCTTTTGCAAGTATTCTGTTCTGAAATTAAAATTAGCATGCAGCCATTTTTATTGGTTTTAACACACAAGTGATTCACACCCTTTTATTTCTCCTAGTTTACTCTAGTTCCTTCTTTTGTTTCTCTGTTTTTGTTCATCCTTTTAACCTACAAACTTTATGACAGCTGCAGGGGTATAAGAGCTAAGCTCACCCCAAAATTTAGCTAAACCCGATTGTACAGAATTTATTAAAAATGCTACAAGTTACTGCACCTAGTTTCAAGATTAAATCATATAAAATTGAAAACACAACGAACACAAAAATAATTTCTACCAGAGCTAGGCATGACCAAGAGAAGTTCTTTGGCCAAGTGGTAGGTAAAAATACCACTTGAACAGTCCTAACAATTACTACACCGAAAGCATACATTTATTTAATTGATAGCCTAAACGGAGTAAAAAATAAAGTTTAACATTTTTCTAGCATGTTCTATCAAGTTTCTAAGCCTCTGGTGGAAGTTGATGATTTTTGGCTGCACGAAATAGTTTTAATAAATTCAGAACCAAGCTAGAATAGGAAACACTAAACAATTCATAACAGAATCTACAAAGCATATTTTCAGGTCTCCTTTGGGCACAGAGCTAGTATAGACTATACAAGAAACATGTCCAAAATTGAGCTACAGAGGAGTTCAGAATTTCAAATGGTGCACAATTTACTTAAAACGGAGTTTGAATTTTAATTCAAAAACTATTCATCAAAAGCATACACATGCAAACATGGGATTGGAGTTTACAACCTCACGAGTCCAGGGAGTATTTATTTGCATTTTTATGGTTTTTCTATGATTTTAACAGATTTTTGAACATCTCAAAAATTTGAACTACATCTAAAGAATCTTTTTGCGCCGGGAACCCTAGATCTTTTAAAACCTTACGAAAGTCCCTGGAATTTGCACGCAGGACCCTATAACTAAAAATGGGGAACGCATCTAGGTCCCTGCATCGCCGGCGATCGGATTCGGGCGAGGTGACGGCGAACTAGCGTGGGGAAAGTGAGGGAACACGTAGAGGAGCTCACCGCGACTTCACCGGTGTGCTGCTTGAGGCTGGGGAGGGCTCGGTGAGGGGTCGACGGCGGCGGCGGTGGAATGGCTTGCTCCGGCGAGGTCGATGGCGAGCTGCCGCGGTTGATGCGAGAGGGGGAGAGGCTCGTGAGCTTCATCGGAGTGAGGTGGAGCTCGCTAGGGGTCTTGGCGGCGACGGGGATAGCCGCAGGATAGTGCTCGATGTTGAGGTGGAGCTCGGGTGGCAATGGTGGTTGGCGGTGCTGGGAACCTCCGATTCCCGGTGAGGGTTGCTCTATTCTGGATGGGAGTGGTTCGAGGGGCTAGCTAGGCTGGTGAGGGAGCCTTGGGTGCGGTGGATTGGAAATCCATGGAGGGGAAGGAGGTGGATTTGGCCAGCGGCTGCAGGGTTCCCGAGCTCTGTTCTTCACGTTTCGAGGTTGAAGAAGGAGCGCAGGAGCGTGGAGAGGAAAGGGCAGGGTCACTGGCTGAGGAAATGAGGTCATGGCGAGTTGGAGGAGCCTGGGAGCATGTTAGAGATGGCTGGGGGTCGCTCGGGCTAGACTTCACATGAAGGGGCACCAGCAGGTTGCCATGAGTGCGGTGAGACAGCTCGAGCAAACCTCGCTGTGACATCCCTGATGTTAGTACTCTAAAAACACAATCAAAACAGGATTAAGGGTAGCAATGATGGTAGCACACAAAAATTTATCAAAATTCGAAATTTAAATTCAAACAAAAGCCTTTTTGACACCCAACTGAAATCTCAAGAATTTTGTACTAAACTTATAAATCTCCAAAAATAAAAGTTGTTTGCCATCACAAATAAGGCCTAGTCACTGTTGGAAACTTTTTCAAATTTTGCAGTTAAGCCCCTCAAAAACTCGAAAAACCGTGCTGAACGCTTGTTCGAAAATGGCCTGTTTGAGCTTGAAAAGTTTGAAATTTCAGGTTCACCCCAAAAAGAAAGTTGTGTACCAAATTTCAAAATCCAACTTTTGTATTTGCACTTTTTGAAGTGTAGTTCAAATTTTCGGAGTTTAAACCGCTGCACCGGAGATGCTCCACGGGCGTCACAACAAGCGCCCTGTCGCGGCCGTCAGTGGCCGCCACGTGGCTGGCGAGCGGCGGCGACCTCACCGAGCCAGCCAGAGCCACGGCAGCAGCGTCCCACCTCCCCGCGCACACGCCAGCGTCCATGCCCGATCGATTCTCGCGTCCTGTCACGTCGTCACGCGGCGCGCCATCATGGCGGCCGAAGCTCGCCATTGGCGGCGGCGGTGCATGCCGAGCCGAGCCGCCCAGCGGCGGATTCGAGCCCGCTTCATGCCAAACGAGCAGCGCCAAGGAACCTCCGCTCGTCCACGCCGCGATCTCTCTCCCCCAACCCACGGCCGCGCTCTGCCCGAGCTATCAGAGCCATCAATGGCGGCTCTGACAGCCCGAGCTCGCGTGCACGCAACCCTCCGAGCTGCCAAGACCTCTCGAGTCGCCCAAAACGCTGCCAAGTGACTCACATTTCCCTCCTCGCTCAGCGCCCTGCCCTTCTCCTCCTCCTCGTGCTTCCACCCCCTTTCTTCCACCTCTGGCCGCCGCGAACCAAGCTTGAGCTCGAGTCGCTGCGGGCCAAAATCCCCCTCGCTCCCTCCACGAAACTCCAATCCACTGCACCCATAGCTCACCCACTCTCTTAGCAAGCCTCTCGAACCGGTCCCAACCAAAACCGAGCACTACTCGCCGGGAATCGAAGAGATTTCTCGCCGTTGCTCCGTTTCCGCCCCCGAGCTCCACCTCCATGCCGAGCCCCATCTTCCGGTCATCCCCGTCGCCTCCAAGTACCTCGACGAGCTCCGCCTCACTCCGGCGAAGCATCCAAGCCACGTCGCGCCCCGTCTCGACCCTCATAGCTGGCTATCGACGTCGCCGGAGCAAGCCGCTCCGCCGCTCACCGTCGGTGAGCCTCGCCACTACACCACCGGCCTCGAGACCTACCCCAAACGACGCGAGGTGAGCCCCTCATCATTTCCCCCAACCTCTCCCGCGCTAGTTCGCCGTCTCCTCGCCGGCGTAACAACACCGACGGGCCGAGGACCGACATGCGTTCCCCTTTTTAGTTCTAGGGTCCCCTGTGTAAATTTTAGGGACTTGTTCGCAAGAGTTTAAAAGGGTTAGGGTCCCCGGCATAAAAGAGATTCTTAAACCTAGATCCATTTTTCTGAGATCTTGTAAAATCCACTAAAAATCATAGAAAAATCAGGAAAATGCACAAAAATACTCCCTGGACTCGTGAGATTGTAAACTCCAATCTCTTGTTAGCATGTATACACTTTTGGTAAATAGTTGTTGAACTTAAATTCAAACTCAGTTTTTAGAATCTTGTGCACCATTTCAAATCCTGAGCTCGTCTAGACCTGAACTTTGAATATGGTGCTTGTGATGTCTTTAGACGCTTTGTGTCCAAAGGAGACCTAAAAATATGGACTGTAGCTTCAGTTATGATTTATTTTGTGATTCATGTACTAGTTTAGTTCTGCAATTATTAAAAATAATCCATGCAGCCAAAAATCACCATCTTCCACCAGGGGTCTAGGAACTTGTTTGCACATGTGTCGAAAATGCTAAACTTAATTTTTGACCCTGTTTAGACTAGCAAATAAATAGATGTTGGTTTTCGGATAGAAAATTTTTGAGGGCTGACCAAGGGTTAGTTTTAGCCACCACTTGGTCAGAGCCTTTGTTTCACTCATGTGTAGCTCTGGTAAATAAATCTCCTGTTTTGGAGGTAGTTTAGATTTTATATGAATTAATCATGATTCCTTGAGCAGCAACTTGCTCTATTTTTAATAAATTCTGTGTAGCTCATTTTTAGCTAAATTTTGGAGCGAGCCTAACTCTTATACTCCAGTAGCTGTCATAAAGATTGTGGATAAAAAGGATGAACAGAAACAGAGAAACAAAAATGAGAAGAAAATTAGAGTAGAATTGAGTTTATAATAAGAAATAGATCACCTTTGTTAATTGGAATAAATGTGGAGCATATGAAGACTAAAATTCTAGAACTGCACACTTACTTAAAAATAATAATTTGAATTGTTTTATATGTGTACACAATCACCATCATAAAGACATAAAAATTTCCACACACCTCCTCTAATTTTGTGAAGGAGAAAATAGTTCACTAGTATGTCTAGGTGAATATGGCCTTCAAGGCCTTGTTCTTAGATCACATAGGCAGCCGCATTAAAGTTGTGCATCTCATGTAGAAGGCGCTCTCGCTAACGGCACCTACAACCTTGTCCCCGTCAACGAAGAAGAAGTCCCCGAGGGCGGTGCTGACATCGTCGTGATCGACCCGGAGCCTGACAGTGGATTAGCTCAAGAAGGCAAGCCCCGGAGCATAACCTAACTTTTAATTCGTGCAACTTTGAATTTATTATGTTTGTGCATTTATGTTCTAGGTGTTGTATGAATACCCTAGTTGCATGTTTCTAGTACCTATGACTTGAAATACTAGCATGATAGGATCGGTAGAGCAATGCCTTTAGTGTGACATCTCTGATGTCAAAAGAATGTAGGAAGTGCAATTAAGATCAACGCAACAGGGAATTATGGGTTGAAATTCAAAAATCCATCAAAAATTCAAATTTTAAATTCCAAAAACAACGGTTGTTTGGCACCAACTGAAAACTCAAGATTTTTGTACTAAACTTGAAAATCTCCAAAAATAAAAGTTGTTTGTCATCACAAATAAACCCTAGTCACTGTTTGGAACTTTTGAAAATTTCGCAGTTTAGTCCCTCAAAAACTCGATTTACCATTCTGGGCACCTTTTTGTTTTTGGGTTGTTTGAGCTCGAAAAACTTGGAATTTCAGGTTCACCCCAAAAAGAAAGTTGTGTCCCATCTTCCAAACTCCAACTTTTATTTTTGCACTTTTTCAAGTTCAGCTAAAATGTTTGGAGAAAATTCGAATTTGAAATCGGAGCTCCACGGGCATGCTACAGTGCCCCTGGCGCGCGCTGCGCTGGCCGGAGCTCGGCCGCCACGTGGCCGGCGAGTGGCGCAGGCGGCGCTGAGCTGGCCAAGCCGTGGCGGACGCTGGCGCTTGTCGCCTAGCTCTTGTCCGGCCACTCCCGAGCCATCACTTCGCCGCCGTCGCCTCGCCTCGCCTCGCGCCGCGGTGCGCCATCATGCGGTCGCGCGCCGCCGTGGTCGCGCGCGCGCTCGCGTCGCGCTGAGCGCCCTGCAGGCCGCGATTCCCCTCCGCTACGCTCCAACACGCCCTGTAGACAATCCTACAGCAGCACGCAACGATCTCCCTCGCTGACCGAGCCGCTCGCGCTCAGTCCAAGCTCTCTGAGCATCAATGGCGCGTCGTGTCGGCCTTTACTCCGCGCGTACGCTCCCGAGGCCGCACTGTGCCACTCTCGCGTGCCCAAGCCTCCCACCGAACCCCTCTCACACTCCACTCACTTGCTCGACCCACCAGTTCAGCTCCTCGCACGTTCCCCCATCTTCTTCTTCCTCGCGCCGCGCGAACCGAGCCGAGCTTCTCCGAGAAATTCGCCTTCCACACTCCACCATTCCCAAATTCGTCCCGCACGAAGCTAGCCCTCTACTCCAGCTCCAAAACCCCCCACTTTCCCCAAGCTATTGTCGCTTCTCCGGCGAGAATTCGTGATTTCCCCCAAATCGCGATTTTCGGCCGCCGGAGCACCCGCACGTCGAGACCCTACTCCGAGCCGTCCCCGAGGTCAACCGAGCACGCCATTGGCTTCCTCGAGCTCCACTGGTGCTCTAGGACCCCTCGAACCTCGGCGAACGACCCCGAGCTCACCGGCGTAGAAGCCGCAGCGGCCGCGCCGCCACCACCTCGTCGCCGGTGCAACCCCGACCATCCCCGGCCTCCAAACCGTCCCCAAACGACTCGTGGTGAGCCCAGGATCCTTTTCCCCCACTTCCCCGTGCCTAGTTCGCCGTCGTTTGGCTGGCGCAACTCCGGCGAGGTCCCAGGGACCGAACTTCATCTTCTTCGTTTGTCTAGGGGTCTCTGTGCAAAAGTCCAGGGACTTGTTCGTGAAGTTTTGAAAGTTCTAGGGTTCCCTGCGAAAATAGATTCTTAAACCTAGATTTGATTTTCCCGAATCTTGTAAAATCCATTAAAAATCGTACCAAAATCAGAAAAATGAACAAAAATACTCCCTGGATTCGTGCGAGTCTAAACTACAATCTCTATTAGACATGTTTATACTTTTGATGAACTGTTTTTGAATTAAAATTCAAACTATGAAAATTGAAAGTTGTGCACCATTTCAAATCCAGAGCTCCGCTAGGGTTGAGCTTTGGATATGTTGCTTGTAGTGACTTTGGACAGCTTGTGTCCAAAGGGGGCCTAAAAATATGCAGTGTAGCTCCAGTTATGAATTAAAATGTATTTCCTGTCTTTTTGCAGTGCAGAAATCATTAAAAATAATCTGTGCAGTGAAAAATCACCATTTTGCTCCAGAGGACTAAAAACTTGTTAGCACACATGTTAAAAATTAAAACATAATTTTTGCTCTGTTTAGGATAGCAAATAAATAAATATGTGTTTTTGGTTAGAAATTTATTAAGGATTACCCCAGGGTTATTTTGAGCCACCACTTGGCCAGAGCCCTCCTCATGCCTATGCTTAGCTTTGGTAGGAAAATCTCCTGAAATGGATAATTTTTTAATTTTATATGAATTTATTTCACTTCTGTAGTTAGCTGTTTGTTATATTTTTAATAAATTGTGTGTAGCTCAGAATTAGCTAAATTTTGGAGTGAGCTTAGCTCTTATACTCCAGTAGCTGTCATAAAGTTTATAGATAAAAATGATGAACAGAATTGGAGAAACAAAAATAAGAAGTAATCCAGGTGGAAATTGATTTATATAAAAAGATAAAACCTTTTGGTTAATTAGTTAGAATAAAATGGATGGAATCTGAAATTCCAGAACAGCACCCTAATTTGTGAAGTAATCAATAGAATTCTTTTATATATGTACACAATCACCATCGAAATCAAATAAAACTTTTCCCACACCTCTACCCTGTTTTTGTGAAGAAAATAGTAATGCTTAAGCATGTCTAGGTGAATATGGCCTTCAAGGCCTTAATTTTAGAATCTGTAGGCAGCCGCCTTAAACTATGCATCTCATGTAGAAGGCGCCATCCCGGACGGCAACTACCACCTCATTCCCGCAGACGAGGAAGAAGTCCCGGAGGAAGGTGCCGGTGCAGGATCGACCAACCCGGAGGCTAACCCCCAGTTTGAGCAAGAAGGCAAGCCCCGGAGCATAACCTAACCTTTACCAATTATGCATTATGACTTCTCTATGCTTGTGCATTTACGTTCAAGGAGTTGATTGAATACCTTAGCTGCACATTTCCTAGTACCTATGAATTGCAACACTAGTATGAAAGGATCGATAGGGCATTGCTTAGGTCTGTTACAAGTCGAGTGATTTCCTGTCACTCGTGAGACATAGGAGTTGCTTGTCTTTTCTTATGTTGGAATCATAAGGATTGACGGGCGGGATGATAGATGTAGATCTCCCGTCCTTGTAAGATAATTGATTAAGGTCGAAATGTGTGGATGAGTGTGTCAAGTTTTTGAACGTACCACATGCATGCCGGTATATGGGAGCCGGTAAGCCCGGTACCAGATTGAAGCAGCTAGGGCCGATAGCCATCTCTCCTTGGAAACTTTGTTTTCCCCTGCCGTACACTTGTGGATATATGCGTGAGACTGTGAGTGAAGCAGTAAACCTTTATCCTAAGGAAATGGACCCGGTTCCGAATTGTGGATCGATGGGAAAGGTTGGGAAACGCTTGTACCTTTTATAGCAAGCATAGTATCCGTGTATGTTGGGTTTCCCCTGGCCAGGTAGCAGAAATTCGGTTCGAACTGTCCGCTTCTCGCGGTTAATGAGACTGCTTGACCGCCATGCTACATTGAGTAACAAGTGGAACTTCGAGATTGATAAACTTGTTGTATGAATTAAATTGTATTGCACCACTTGTATGCTTAGGAAGGATGCTAATCTAGAATGGTTAAATTTACTAAAATATGATGCTAAAACTTGAAAGCAAGGACCTATTTTAGGTTCTTTTTGGCAAACAAACCCACCAGCCAAAAGACTCTCATTGTCTAGATGTCGGTGATATAGATTTCACCCGACGGGTAAGCCTTGCTGAGTATTAGTATACTCAGCCTTGCTTGTGGCAATGATTTACAGGTACACCGTTGGATGTCGATGCTTTGTCTTGGCCTACCCAGGTTCCACCTGGCTGGCACATCGAATGGGTTCCGTCCTCTGCCGAGGATCGGGAGGAGTAGCATCGTGGCAGGCTTCAGCACGGTGTTATTGTATCGTCGTTAGATTATCTTCCGCTGCAATGAAACTTTTATTTCCGCTGCAATACTTTGTACTCTGATTTAAATTTGAACTTGGTTTGTATTAACTTGTGATACCTATTTGTGTAAGTTAATTTGTGGAATGTTGTAATCTCTGGAACTCACCTTCGTGTGGGCGTGCTGTTGTTTCGATCGAGAAAAGAACGTGGTTAATCGGGTTTAATCCGACGGCGCTCCAGCTTATTCCGGATTAAGTGCCTGACTACTCGGTTAGTGGTCCCGGGGTACTTAACTTGGAATAATTTCGGAGTGGTCCGCCACAGCTGGCATCAGAGCCGAAGCAGTGCACCGGAGAAAGCAACAGACCTTTAATAAGTAATTTTTGAATAAAATTTGTCAACTCGTACTTCCGCCGCGCCTCGTGATGGAAGGTTATTGTTAGGACCGTTAAGGATGTTACCTAGAACGTGAAGCCTATGTGGGTTAAGGGATCACGATATGATAGGTGGCAAATAGTATATTATACTGACTTCCAGCACATTTCATTCTGTCATTTACTTTACGCAATGGTGGGCGCAAGGTACGGCGATTGCTGTAACGTACCACGGCACTATATGAAAATATAGTGGCGGCACATAGTCAATACGCTGTGATGGCGTATGAAAATAGAATAGGATGGTGGGCGCAAGGTACGGCGATTGCTGTAGCGTACCACGGCATCATATGCAAATATGATGGCGGCACAAAGTCAATACGCTATTTCAGTAGCGTATGAAACTGTCAATATGTTGCTCTGGTGACATATGAACATTGCCCGTTCAATGTTAAACGTTCGGGTGCCACCTCTATAGTGGGTGGTAATGAATGGAGACGCTTTCGTGAGTGCTGGCACGAAAGGTTGATTATACATGCTCTGGGATGAAATTTTCTGCAGGTACACTAACCGCGAATCCGTATGTTGAGACGGTTACAAAAGTTCGGCTAGATAATATAGGGAGAGACGGATACTGCCTAGCCACCGGCACTAACTTCGTAAGCCAAAAGTTTATTGACATGTGTGGTTGTGAGAACGAATAGGTCGCTCATGCATTGCATCTCGCTGAATTAATATCGAATTTAACTCGTGACCAAATCGAACCGCCGTCAAAGAAATTGAAATCACAACCCAAAAATCCTGCTGAGAACAATCTGTTGCACCCTTAATTCGAAACAGAAAACTCTGTCAAATGAAAAAGTGTTCAACATGAAAGTTGTCATAAAAATTATGAAGTATATGCTGAAGAAATTTCAACGAAAATGGTTCAGTAAAACTGGAGTTATGCTAAAAATGGTAACCCCCCCCCCTGTCTGCTGGAAATTCTGGGAACAGTGAGATAAAAATTGAATTTTTACACCATCTTAACGACAGATTCTGCTCAAACCTTCAACATGAAACTTGTTAGGAATTACTTAAACAATGTTCTGGCCAAATTTGGGAATTTTTGAGCTTGTAGATTTCGAGTTTTGTAATTTTTACTACCCTGCCCAGAATCTGTTTTTGTTCTTTGGCGCTAACCGGTGCTCACCCTTGCCCCTTTTTCTTTTGGTTCAGATGGACGCCCTCGCTGACCTGGCTAGCTACCCCAACGACGTGTCCTTCTCTGATTGCTTGGGATGGGAAGGCTTTCCTAGCATCTTGTGGTCGGTTCTGCAGGCACTTGACTACCCTACACCGCCACAGTATGAGAGGACGATTATCCGAGACCGTGGTGTGGTTCGTTCCCGTGTGCGTTTGGTGGTATACCGCCACCCGCCGTGTCCTAGCTCCCCCACCTGGACGGTGGAAGTTCACGGACACCACATGGAGACGACATGTGAGCTAGCTGCCTTGAATGGCATTAGCTCCTTTGTGGCTCAGAACCAAGAGTTGGTTGAGCACCAGTTACTTGGATTGTTCCCACCGACTCAGCCGGACGATCCCCACTGGATGAGGCGTTACCTTAGCTCTCCTTTGAGGATGGCGGAGAACCCCGTCGCAGCAGCCGCGTTGATGATGAGGTGGATACGGGCGTATCACCGTTTGCAGGCACTTCTTGGACGGTCGCAGAGCGAGATGCTCAACATTGCTATGGACATGTCCGCCCGCGCCCGTGACATAGGGGTTCAGAGGACCTCCTTGTCCGTTGAGGTGACCACTAGAGATGCCATGATTGCTGACTTGGAGAGGCAATTGAATGACCTCCACATTGCACACAACAACACCCAAAATGAGTTAGCACAAACTAGAGAGGAGCTTGAGGAGGTACATGGTACCTTGGAGCATGCAAATGCTATGCTTGCCGCCCATGACGCTCAGCACCTTCTTGACCAAGAAGGAGGGGATGGAGAAGGAGAGGCCCCCGATTCCGACATGGACACCGAGGATGACATGCCGTCCCTTCCAGCTCCACCTTCACCTATGGGCAGCGAGGCTACCGCTAACAATTTGGATGATTTTTAGAGTGGTAGTAGCAAGTTACTCCTCCGCTAGGCCTAGATTTTGGCTTCGTGTTATAATAGGCTAGATGGAGTTGAGCTCCCCCTTTTTACCTTTTGGTGGCAATATAAGTTAATGATGTAGTTGTGGGATCAAAACTTGATGATGTTGTTACAGCGGTGTTGAAAACATTCTGCAGCTGACCTTGTTTTAATTATTGATGGGTTTTCCATTCATTTCTGGGCTGTGATGTGAACTACAAAGTTGTTTGGAATTTGTCAGACAAAATGATCACGAAATTGCAACCCCATTGGTTAAGCGAAATAAAAATGGCAACCAAAACACTACAGCTCGGCCTGCTGAAAAACAGCAAATGCAGAGAGCTAAAGATTGAAATTTTTCGGCTTAGTTCCAGTCCGAGTTTGAATCCGAGCCCAACATGAAAGTTGTAGAGCATGAAATTTTCGAGCTACTGACCGAATTGGAGCATTTGACTTGTTTCCTGTTGGGAGATATGAATTTTTCTCCCGAACTGCGTGCTGACTTGCCATTCTGCGCAGTACACTTCAATATATTGTCACGTTCTATCTTGTCATTAATTATGCAAGCTTATGAAATGTGGCTAATACAAGTACCTACTGCAGATGGCAATCACCCGCAGCGGTCACGATGCGAGTGGCTCCAACGCTAACCAGCAGGGGCCAGAGGGGCAGCAACAGCCACCGCCACCTCCTCCTCCGCAGCAACCTCCGACGTGGCAGCAGCTATATGCCACGCAAACGGAGATTCTCCGGAACCTGCAGCATCAGCAGCAGATGCTTCAGCAGGGAGGTCAACGGGCCCCTCAGCCTTAGGTGGCCAGATACGAGGATTTTCTGGCAACTCACCCGCCGATATCTCACGAGCTGATGAGCCCTTGGAGGCCGACACCTGGATTCGAGCTATCAAGTCCAAGTTCACCATCCTGGCGACACCTTGCACCCCCAACCGCAAGGTCGTGTTCGCGGCGCAGCAGCTCCGCGGCCCAGCTCTCCTATGGTGGGAGAACTACCTGGCCCTGCAGCAGGAGGGTCATGTAGTTGAGTGGGATGAGTTCAAGGGTGCATTCAAGGCTCATCACATTCCGGCCGGGTCTGGTAGAGCGGAAGTTGAATGAGTTTTTGGCGGCTGACCCAGGGTACCCGCACAGTGCTTCAGTACGCCCAGGCCTTCAATGGTCTGTGCCCCTACGGCGGTCATCACGTTGACTCTGACGAGAAGAAGCTAGAGAGGTTCCGACGTGGCCTTAACACCAAGTTGAAAGCCCAGTTGGCCACCACCCGTGCTGCCACGTACGGCGATCTTGTGAACCTTGCCATCGCCCAGGAAGACGCCAATATGGTGCACAAGGCGGAGAAGAAGAGGAAGACTCCCGCTGGACCGTCAAGCGCGCAGCCACAGAGGTTCCGCTTGGTTCCCCTGGCTGCACCGCAGGGACAGTCCAGGGCACCTCAGGGAGGTGGATGGGTTGCTAGGCCACCGCAGCCTAATGCGCCCCGTTTCCCTCCACCGCCGCAGCAGCAGCAAGCACCAAGGCATAATGCACAGCAGCCAGCTCGCCCTGGAGCTGGCTATCAGTGTTTCAAGTGTGGAAGTAAAGATCACTTTATCAAGGATTGCCCGCAGAACAAGCAGCAAAACCAGCGCCCGGGAAATCAGCAAGGCAAGGGCAAGCAGCAGCAGCGTGTGCAGGTTCGGCAAGGACGGCTCAACTACACCACCTTGGCCGACCTACCCGAGGGAGCCCCAGACATGACTGGTACCTTCCCTATCTGCACTCAACCTGCTGTGATATTGTTTGATTCCGGGGCAACACATAGTTTTATAAGCACAAGATTTCATGTGAATGCGGATTAAAATCGTA